>PVKU01012903.1:0-32234 GCA_004027475.1 Anoura caudifer | reverse complement strand
TAGGTGTGTGATGCTTCCTTGTTTTCCTGTTTTGCATTTCCCTGACCACCAATGATGTTGTACAAGTTTTCATGAGCTTGTCTGCCCTCTGTGTATCGTCTTTGGTGAAATCTCTGTGTCTTTGGCCCATTTTCTAACTGGGATGTTTATTTTGCTGTTGAGTTTCAGGAGTTCCTTACCCCAGCACCACAAGGATCCTTCATGATGGATACTACTCCTTCGTTGGGTGTGTGATGTGCAAATAGTTTCTGCAGGCTACATTCTCTTAATAGCACCTTGCACAGAGCAAATGCCTTCACTTTCAGTGAGGTCCACTTTATCTTCCCTTTATATTTATTCTTCCCTTTATAGATTGCGCTTTTGGTGTCAAGTCTAAGAACTCTTTGCCTAGCCACAGGTCATGAAAATGTTTTCCTACGTTCATTTCTGAAAGTGTGACTGTTCACACTATCTCCCAAACATGCTCTCTGGAGCGTCCAAAGACAGTGGCCGAGTTGGCAACAGGAGATCCTGAGCGTCCAGGCTTGGCCAAGCCTGGTCACCAGTGAGGACAGATGTCACGTCCATTTGCATCACAGAGGGCGGGGAAGCATAGGTGAGGCTGAGAACAAATGATTCCCAAAGTGCCCGGCCTCAACTGTTCTTCCTCTCTGACCTTTTACTTTGCACTTAGTATCAATTGCCCCCAAAAAGCCAGCATGTCCCTTTAAGAAAATAATTCAGATTTCCTGTCCATGTTATTAGCAAGCAACAGAAATTGCCATTTCAAAGGACAAAGGTCCTTTCAATTCATCATCTTGATAACAGTGACAGGAATATAATTATTATTTTGTGTAAATTATAGTTTACTGATTATGGTGTTACAGTGGTCCTGATTCTCTCCCCTTTGCCACTCCTCCACCCAGCACCCCCCACTCCCTCAGACAATCCCCCCATCATTGTTCATGTCCATGGGTCATGCATGTAAGTTCTTTGGCTACTGCATTTCCTACACTGGACTTTACATCCCCATGGCTATTCTGTAACTATCTATTTGTACTTCTTAATCTCCTCACCTCCTCACTCGGAAAGTAATTATTAATAATAGTGAATAATAATTGTCTACCTTTGTCCAATACGTCCTCGTTAGCACACTGAGCACTTTACATCCATTCTCACTGGGTGCCCGAAGAAATCCTGGAAGGCGCCACCAGTTCAATTCCCCTTGTACCACTTATGGCCATGCAGGCTCTGAGTGGTGAGGCGCCCGGCACAGGCCACAGACCTGCAGTGAAGAAGGGTGGGATTCGGAGTCCTGGGGCACTAGAAGAGTGTCTTTAAACCTTTTCAGGCTTCGGAGATGCCCTTGACAATAAGACATGAAGGGTGTCCACAAAACTTAGTCTTTGGGCTATGATGACTAGCTACCTATGCGCAAGTAAATGAACTTCTCCCTCATGCCATAAAATTTAACTCGAAATGGATCAGTGACCTCAACATAAGCACTAAATCCCTAACACTCTCAGGAGAAGACATAGGGGTAAATCTTCATGACCTTGGATTTGGCAGTAGATTCTTACATGTGACACAAAAACCATGAGCAGCAAAAGGAAGAATAAAGCATGAGCCAGCAAAGCCAAACTAGGTAATTTGGACTTCACAAAAATTAAAGACTTTTGGGCAGCAGAGGACATCATCAAGAAAGGGAAATGAGTCCTAAACCAGGTAGCTCAGTTGGTTAGAATGTCATCCTGATGCAACAAGGTTGTGGGTTCGATCCCCAGGTAGGGCACATGCAAGAATCAACCAATGAATGCATAAATAAGTGGAACAACAAATTGATGTTTCTCTTTCACTCTCTCCTATCCCCCCTGAAATCATTAAATTAAAAATACCTATTTTATTTATTTGTTTTTTAAACTTTTATTTGAAGTCTTACTATTTTTTAAAAATTTACTTATTTATTTGTAGAGAAAGGGGAATGGAGGGAGAAAGAGAGGGAGAGAAACATCAATGTGTGGTTGCCTCTTATGCTCCCCACACCAGGGAATCTGGCCTTGCAACCCAGGCGTGTGCGAAGCAATCAGGTGCTCAATCCACTGAGCCACACTAGCCAGGGCAAAAAAAAAAAAAAAAAAAACAAAAAACTATTAAAAAAAAAGGGAAATGACAACTCACAGAATGTGAGAAAATAATTGCAAATCACATACCTGATACAGGGTTAGCATCCAAAATAAATAAAGAGCTCTTACAATTCAACAACAAAAAGACAAATAACCCAATCAAAATATGGGCAAAGGACTTTAATAGACATTTTTCCTTGTAAGATATACAAATGGCCAGCAAAGATGCTCAACATCATCAGTCGCTAGGGAAATGGAAACCAAAACCATAATGAGATACCACTTGATAGCCAGTAAGATAGCTATCCTCAACAAAACAAAGTGAAACACAAAAACGAAAAATAATGAAAAATGAAATATAATGTGTTAGTAAGGCTATGGAAATGTTGGAACGCTCATCCATTGCTGGTGGGAATGTAAAAATGGTTCAGTTGCTATAAAAAAACAGTTTGGAGGTTCCTCGAGAAGCCAAACATAGAATTACTACAGGACCCAGCAATCCGCTTCTGGGTGTACACTCAAAAGAATTGAAAGCAGGCGTTCAAATGCACACCCACATGCACAGCAGCACAATTCATAACAGCCCAAAGCCATAAATAAACCAGATGCTCACCTACTCATGAATGGATAAACAAAAGGAGGTGGGTAAGCACAATGGTATATGATTCATCCTTGAAAGGAAGCACGGGTACACGCGTTGGTGTAGATGCATCTTGAAAACATCGCAGTTAAGTGAGGGAAGTTAAGAAAAGAAACTCTTGTGTGATAGGGGTCCCTAAATATCCAGAGATGTAAAATCCACAGAGACCGAATGTAGAGCGGTGGTTGTCCGGGGCTGGTGGCGGGGAGGGATTCAGAGCAATGAGTATGGGTTTTCAGAGTGATGGAAATGTTTTCGTACTAGATAGAGGTGGTGGCTGCCCAATATTGGGAAAGTTGTAGACTTTAAAATGATTACCTTTTATGTTTTACGAATTTCACATCAATTAGAACAATGAGCCTTGAATTCCGGGGTTTGGGGATCAGCTGCCCCCACTGTGGGTTTTATTGTAGCCAATGAATGGATGACGAAGGGAGAGCACAAAGGGCATGTCCCCTTCAGGAATGATGCTAATCTCAAGTCACTTGGCTTCTGGCACCAAAGAGCACTGGACTTGGAGCCTGAAGAACCGGTATTTCCCAACATTGACCTTGAGTGAGCCACTTAAGACTTTCTGAACTTTGAGCTCTTCCTCTGTTGTCAGCAGTCAGCCCGGGAGCGCAGCTGCCGGCCTGGGGCAGGGCTGGGTACGTGCAGAGTGGCCTGTCCCTGTCCTTGTCCCTTCCACCTCCCATATTCCACGGGCTGTCAGGGCGCAGATGGGGTTGAGGGCCGGGGAACGTCAGCCCCTGGGTCTCAGACGCACCAAAGAGCTGGTCAGCTCTGGCCATTTCATCCAGGACCCGGTGCTGAAGGGGAAGACGCCGAACTGGCCTTTGCCGACAAACAAGCCAGAAGGCCGGAGGGCTCAGCAAGTGTCCATGTGTCCTGGTGTGAGCAGGCGCAGCTGTTAAGAGCTGGGCCCTGAAGGCCACCCCTCCCAGCTGCCTGCACTCCCAAGGGCTCTGCCAGGGTGGGATGGATGCTGGCCCTTGATCACAATAAGACATCCGGAAAGAAACTGTTGAGATGTGACAGAGCACACCCTTGGGCAGCCCAGAGTGGTGGAATTATCACAGAGTGGCAAAAAAGGAGCAAAATTATTTCCAAGAAACCACGAAGGAATTTTATTACCCAGTGACATTATAAATCAACTTCTCTGTAAATGCAATAAAACAATTGTTTAGTCTGCATGATTCATACCACAAACCTTAGCATTCTGGGTTTTGATCTTATTGCCGCAATAAACTGTCTAGACAGCAATTAACAAACTGTTTTCCCCTCAGATGTTTGGAGTGCCAGGGCCAAGGGAATCAGTCATCACAAATACATGCCTTCTTCCTGGCTCCTATTAGTGATCGGCTTGGGGTGGCGGGGAAGAGCCCGAAATCCTGTTGGAATTAGCCTCCAAGAAGTGTCCTGCTCTCTCCCGACTGCCACGCTCACCATGTCATGCTGGCTTATAAGTGGCAGGAAATCGAAATGTTCAGATTTTCTTAAGCCTTGGCTTGGGATTTTGGTGTCGCTTTAGAGAGAAGTTGCCGGAATTAACTTTTTAAAAGTTGACAGCAGGAAAGTCTAAGCTGGACACCTCAGACCCTACAGGCTGAGAGAGACTGCATTTGACAGTGACCGTCCGTAGCTACCGAGGGCTCCCTAAGGGGCAGGTGCCCCCCCACACACACACACAGTATTTAAGCCACTGTTCATGGCAGTCCCCTGAGGGGTGCAGCCGAGGGTGCCCAAACCCTGAAATCTCTTTCAGGGTCACTGTGCCCGAGGTTCCAGAGCTGGCGGTAAAAGCCTGGGATTGAAATGAGTCCCACTCCATTCCGCAGCCACCAGGTCACATCTACACCGAAGAAGAAACACAGCCGATTCTAAAGACTCCTGAATGCCAGTCCCATGGGCATGGGGCCCTCGCTGAGTTGGCCACTGTGCACCACACGACGGCTTTCGAACAGCTGCCGAATGAGGGGACCCTGGGCACATGGAGAGGGACGAGGGCTGTAGCATTAACGGTGAGCAAGGAAACCTGGGGACTGACAGTATGTCAATCAAGAGGGAGCAGGGCAATTCAGCTACGGGACAGGCCCAAACTCTGGAACTGTTCTGCCACAGTGAACGAGGAAGAGCCCTGTATGAACTGACTGGGAAAGTCTGCATCCGTCACTGAGTGACGAGAGCAAGTTGCAAGACAAACACAGAAAACCCCCCAGCAATGTCCCCTATTCGTTACCGACGCACGTGCACGTAGGGACAGCAATGTCCCGTAGTCCTTACAGATGCATGTGTACATAGGGACAGCAATGTCCCCTATTCCTTACAGACGCATGTGCACGTAGGGATGGCAACGTCCCATATTCCTTACAGATGCACATGCACGGAGGGACGGCAATGTCCTGTAGTCCTTACAGATGCACATGCACGTAGGGACAGCAACGTCCCATAGTCCTTATAGACGCACGTGCACGTAGGGATGGCAACGTCCCATATTCCTTACAGATGCACGTGCACGCAGGGACGGCAATGTCCTGTAGTCCTTACAGACGCACGTGCACGTAGGGACGGCAATGTCCCATAGTCCTTACAGATGCACATGCACGCAGGGACAGCAACGTCCCATAGTTCTTATAGACGCA
Organism: Anoura caudifer; assembly: GCA_004027475.1. Lineage (NCBI taxonomy): Eukaryota > Metazoa > Chordata > Mammalia > Chiroptera > Phyllostomidae > Anoura > Anoura caudifer. The sequence continues at coordinate 26,850 of PVKU01012903.1, read as the reverse complement.
TGTGCACGTAGGGACAGGCACTGAGCACATCCTGGAGACCTGCTTCCCACGGATGGAGGTTTCTACTGGGAAGGGGAGGAAAAGACACTGGGAAGCAGGTCACCAAAGGGGATATTAGCCTATCTGTAATGTTTTAGCTTTTTGCAAAGAGAATACATTCGTTCTTCCTTCCTACCTAACCTACTTTCCTTCCTCCCTCCCTCCCTTCCTGCCTTCCAATCAACCATCCATCCTTCCATCCACCCACCCTCCAATCACCTACCCACTCCCTCATTCATGCCACCCTTGCCGGCTGTTCTGCGTGCCAGATTGTTGAGCTCAAGAACAAATAAACAGAACCTCTGACTCCATGGGGGTCCCAGTTTAGATGGAAAAACAAAATCAGGCCTCGGGTGGGAGGGAGTGTTTGATCCTGAAGGGAACCGAGAGAGCAAACCTGAAGAAGGGTTTCCTTCCTGTCCCAGCCCTGGAGGTTGTTTAGGAAGACACGTGACAGCCACTCATCTCCCCGGGCTCTCGAGGGCTTGGAGCTCAGTGAATGAACGGGGCTTGACCAACGTGGTCAATAAATAGTAGGAGGATGCACCTTTTGTCGAATGCCCCCCACGGGACAGAGAACCTAGGTGGGGTTCAAGGGTGATGGTCTGTCACACTCTAAAAGCAAAAAGGCTCCTCTGAGTGTCTTCCCCAGGTTTTTCTCCCTTTGCTCCGCCAATCCCCTAGCCTCCATTTATTACCAAGTGCCACACTGCGGGTAGCTGCCTTATTTACAGAGAAAACAGGACTCCTCGGATTCACAGGGTCTGCAAGGGGAGCTCTCCCAGAGGAATTCCAGGCTCCCCTCCCGAGGGCAGAGAGCAGCAGCTTCGGGGACAGGACAGCTCACCAGAGAGACAAGCACCTCTTGAAATCTCCCTCCCGGCAACAATCCCCTTGCAGAGGAGCGTTTCATGTCCACGCTTTGGCCATGGCTCTCGGAGCTGCCATTTTTCATCTCGACCCTCCACCAGGCCTGGACGTTGGTCACCAGCCGCGTGGACAGGAGGCTGGATGGCTACGGGGGAGATTGAGGAAGGAACTAAGAATCGCCGTGTAATGTCGGAATGAGAGGCACTGGGCCTGTTCCGTTCAGTTTCTGGGTGTGGCAGGCAGCAGAGCAAGCCAACTGGAGACTGTTAACTTTATAAAGCGGGTGAAGCCTGTCCTGACCCATTTGGCGTTCACGACAGCCCTGCAGGACGGCTCGGCATCTCTGGCTCGGGTACCGCTGTCGCTACCCCACGGGTCTCCTCTCCACAGGCAGCCTGAGTGCGACCACACCCCTCCTCTGCTCTAAACCCGCCTGTGGGCCCTACCTCACTCGGACTGAAGGCCAGAATCTTGCCAGTGATGTTCAAGATCCAACCTCCTCCGGCTCCCATACCCTCTCTGACATCATTTCCTAATACTCTTACCCTTGTTCTCTCCATGCCACCACACTGGCCTCCTTGACACCTCCAGGCACGCTCCGGCCCTGGTACCTCTGTACGTGCAGTCACCTCCCTTATTCTTTTCTGCCAGGTATCTGCATGGCTTGGCCCTCACTTCCTGCAGCTTTTTACTCAAAACTCAGTTCCTAGAAAGAGTCTAAAATACAATTGTGTGTGGAGACTCTCCTACATACCATTAAATTTTCCATCCAGCGCTTCCTATAACTCTTTCTTTCCTGTTTTAATTTCTTTTTTTTTAAAGGATTTTATTTATTTGTAGAGAGAGGGGAAGGGAGGGAGAAAGAGAGGGAGAGTAACAACAATGTGTGGTTGCCTCTCACATGGCCCCCACTGGGGACCTGGCCTGCAACCCAGGCATGTGCCCTGACTGGGAATCGAACTAGCAACCCTTTGGTTCACAGGCCATGCTTAATCCACTGAGCTACACCAGCCAGGGCAACCTGTTTTAATTTCTTTTACCAGCACTTATCTTCATGACTGAAAGTGTCAAAAGTGGCTTGTGAAGTTTCTTGGTACTACTGACATTTTGGCCAAATAATTCCTTGCTGTGGGGCTCTCTAACGCATTGGAAGATGTTTAGCAGCACCCCTGGCCTCTCCCCACTAGAAGCCAATAGTGGGAGACAGGCAACATACTCAAAACACGCAACTCAATATTATGGTGAAAATGAAAAATGAGTCTTCTATTTTATGGAAAAAAAATGTAACATAACGGACTTTTTGGCCAGCCCAATATTATATGTACTATTCATATACAGTGTATTTTACATGTATTCCATTATACAGAAGTATCTATGTATGTGTGCACATAACGCACATCTATGATGTAATATACACACGTTACATCATGGGTCTGACTCAAGCCCAACACTGTGTCAATGGTAAAGGTACTTCTCATCTTCAGGGGGTGACAGACTGACCCTTCTGAGTGTACTCCAGTGACCCCAGCACGGCCCACCATGGGGGCATGCGAGAGGCAACCGATCAATGTTTCTCTCACATGTAGGTGTTTCTCTTCCTCTCTTTCTCCTTCCCTTTCCTTCTCTCTAAAAAAATGAGTAAAATCTTTAAAAAAAATAAGACTCTTCAGATTGGCTTCCAACGGAGAGGCTGGGTAATGTCCACCTCTTACGTCTCTCTTTCCCTCCACTTCCGAGTGTTGACAAGGATGCAGAGAAAAGGGACCCCTCGCGCACCGTCGGTGGGAGCGCAGGCAGGTGCAGCCACTGCGGAAAGCAGTGTGGAGCTTCCTCAAAAACTTAAAAATGAAACTGCCTTATGACCCAACCATTCCATTTCTGGGAATATATCCAAAGAAACCCAAAACACTAATTCGAAAGATAGATGCATCCTATGTTCACTACAGTGTTATTTATAGTAGCAAAAATATAGAAGCAACCCAAGTGCTCATCAGTAGGTAAGTGGCTAAAAAAGCTGTGGTACATTTACACAATGGAATATGACTCAGCCATAAAAAAAGAATGAAATCTACCCTGGCTGGTGTGGCTCAGGGGACTGAGTGCCGGCCTTCGAACCAAAGGGTCACTGGTTTGATTCCCAGTCAGGGCACATGCCTGGGTTGCGGGCCAGGTCCCCAGTAGGGGGCGCATGAGAGGCAACCACACATTGATGCTTCTCTCCCATTTCTCCCTCCCTTCCCCTTTCTCTAAAAATAAACAAATAAAATCTTAAAAAAAAAAAAAACACCAGAATGAAATCTTACCATTTGCAACAGCATAAATGGACCTAGAGGGTGTGATGCTAAGTGAAATTACTCAGAGAAAGACAAACACCCTATGACTCTCCTTTCACATGGAATCCAAATAACACACAAAATAGAAACAGACTCATAGATACAGAGAACAGACTGACTGCTGTCAGAGGGGAGGGGAGGGGGACTGGGCGATAAAGGTGAAGGGATTAAGAAGCAGAAATTCATAGTATGATGTGTCAGGCTGTACCACCCTGAAGGCGTCTGACCTCCAGCCTGGTGGTTCTAAGTGCATTTCCTGATTATGGATGAGACTGGCCAGCACTTTACACGTTCGTTGGGCACTCCTGCTTCCTCTTTTGCGAAACGCCATTCGAGTATTTTGTCCATTGTTTCTATTACATTATGTGGGACTCTTCTTACTGATTTGTGTAAGTACTTTATTTATCCTGGACAATCTTCTAACAACTATAACACTGTAATTTTCTCCCAGGCACTAGGTCGCTTTTCAATTTCTTTGTGGTGTCCCCTGATGTAATTATACTTATCAATTTGTTGTATTTTAATGTAGTTGTGTTTATCAATTTTCGTTCCCTTATGGAATCTGTCTTTTATATCTAATACATCATTTCCTAATTCAAGTTTATAAAAATATTTTCCTACATTTTATCCTAAACACTTGCCTTTCACTTTTAAGTCTTTAATCTGGAACAGATTTTGTTTTGAGATGTAATTCACGTACCGTAAAATTCACCCTTTAGGGTAGATGTTTATGTATCACATGAGGATGAGATCTGACTTTATGTTTCTGCACAAAATTAGTTATCTTGTACCATTTGTTGAATATTTCTTTAAATTTTTTACTTGTTGATTGACTTGAGAGAGAGAGAGAGAGAGACTTCCATCGGTCGTTCCACTAATGTACGCATTCGTTGGCTGCTTCTTGTACGTGCCCTGACTGGAGATCAAACCTGCAACCTTGGCGTACTGGGACCAAGCTCTGACCCAGTGAGCTCCCTGGCCAGGGCCTACGGAATATTTCTTACCCTCCACGGATCTGTGCTAGTGTACGACAATAATAATCCTCTTTATTGTCTAGCTATATTCCTGGGCTCTTTACTCTGCCCCACTGCTCTGGTTTTCTCTCCCTGCACCAATATTACATTGTCTCAACTTCATCTCCGCTGATAAAATGACCGTCAGTGTTTGGCGAGGCACATTTCTCCCGACCTGCGTGTCCACGGGAGTTTCCTTGGCTCTTCTTGGTCATCTGCTCGGCCATAAAAACTTTAGAGTCAGCTTGTTAAATTCTTGAAAAACCTGATTTTAAACATTGGGTCCATTTTGGCAAGTCATATTTTTCTAGGAATTCACCCATTTATTTATCTAAATCTTCAAATTTATTGCCATACAGTTGCTCATAATGTCCTGGTATTTTTCAACGTTGCTCGTTATGTAGTTAGGGTCTCATAATATTGTTTATTTGCGCTGCTCCGTGTTTTTCCTTGATATTTTAATTGGATGCTTCTCAGTTTTAGTAGAGTTTTCAGTTCTTGCCTGTGTTGATTGTTTCTTTCATATCTCTGTGTTCTATTTTGTTAATTTCTGCCTTTGTTTTTATTATTTCCTTCCTCTGCTTTTAAGATTATTCAGCTGTTACTTTTCTGATTTCTTCTGTTGGATGATTGGCTAATAATTTTCACCCTTTATTTTTTTCAGTGTAAGCACTGAAGTTCCTAAGTACTGCCCACCATGGGTGGTACTTAGTTTTGTGTAGCATGTTAATTATTGCCGAGTTATAATAATTTCAAAATTCAATAAAAATGTATCCTTTTAATCATGACTTTTTCAGAAATGCGTCTTAAATTTCCCAAATGCGTACGGTTTCTGAAGTCATTTTTTGTTATTCATTTCTCACATTTTAGTCGAAGGACACGGTATAAATGTTACTCAAACTTGAAACTGGGTGAATGAGCTTTATTCTTGGGGCAAGGAACACAACATCACATCATTTACTTTCGTGAGTACACCTGGGGAAGTGAAATTATTAAAATATCCAGGAAAATAACAGAGTCCAAGTGCCAGCTGGGGGTTCTCTGGGGAGGCGTGGGGGGAAATGAGGTTGGGGGCCGATATTAGCTCTGTCTGCAATAATTTCTTTCTCTTAAAAACTGGATTCAAAAGATGTGAAGCTAATTTCATGGATTCCATAATGACTCATCGGAAACTCCTGGGGCTGGATGTGTTTCAAAGCTTAGAATTCTCTAGATTTTCAGAAGGTAATGTGGTGGATGTATCTGGATACAGAATCCCAGCTGCACTTGGGCGGCCCCCGCGAATCAAACACGTTAATATATTTGCCGTAAAATATAGGTGCTGCGTTCCCAATTAGGAGACATGTTAGGGTTATCCAAAGCCTCCGGTCAGCTCTTGGTTCTCAGGGCTTTTAGTGTTTCGCGAGTGTAAAGAGAGAGAGGTGGACTTGTAAATATTAACATTTATTAAATCTGAATGGTGTAAAACAGGTCTGCCACCTTGTCCGTGCTTCTCCGAATGTTTGAAGTGCTTCCAGATGTAAGATTATTGAAACTTCCGCTAAGAGATTACAAGGACTCTTCTCACACCGGGGAGTAAATAACAACATTTAACGTCCACCTGAAAAAACGGAGGCTTTGCGATTGTGGATCTTGGACCGGAAAACAACAGTGATGGACGGAGTGGTGACGTCCAAATGAAGCCTGCAGGTCGGTGAGCAGCATTTTACCAACGCTAATTTTTCAAAAATTTTTAAACATTTTATTTATTTATCTTTAGAGAGGAAGGGAAGGAGAGAGGGAGAGAAACACCAATGTATGGTTGCCTCTCATGTGTCCCCTGTCAGGAACTGGCCCGCAACCCAGGCATGTGCCCTGACTGGGAATCAAACTGCAATCCCTTGGTTCACAGGCCTGCGCTCAACCCACTGAGCTACACAAGCCAGGGCTTACTAACACTACTTTTTTAGTTTTGACAAACGCTCCACGGTGATGTTAACATTCAGGAAGCCAGATCAACAGCATATGGGAACTCAGTACTATCTTTGAAACTTTTCTGTAATTAAGTTATTCCAAAACAAACATAACCTTTTTTAAAAGAGGGACAACAATCAGTGTGGGTGAGGGGATAAATTTAGGGCCGGCGGGAGCTCTCACACAGCGGCAGGTAGGAGTGTCAACTGGTTGAGCATTTTTAAGAGAATGGAGTCTCCTGGAGCCGCAGCAACACAGGACCCCAAAGTGGGTGGCTTAAACCGGCAGAGATGCGTAGCCTTGCACAGGTCCAGCGGCTAGAAGTCCAACAGCCTGGTGTCAGCCGAGCCAGGCCCTCTGGGGCTCCAGGGGGGATCCTTTCTGGCTTGTCCAGATGCTGCAGATAGATGCCTGGAGGTCCTGCTGCCCCAAGGCTTCCAGATACACCCCCCTGATCTCTGCCTCTGTCTTCACACAATGACCTCTTCTTCTGTCTGTCTCTGTGTCTCTTCTCTGCCTAGAAGGACACTGGTCGCTGGGTTAAGGGCCCACCCTACTCTTAACTAATTACATCTGCAGTGACATTATTTCCCAACAAGGTCACCTTCTGAGGTTCTGGGAAGGGGAAGTGCCTCAGTTGCATCAGTGCCAGTTGGGGCATCCAGCAGTCACTCGGGGGCAAGGCACTACCGCATCGGACAGTCCAGACCGTAGGACATGTCCCTCTGTGCGCAGAGTTCTAGTGGACATCATGAGTAGACTTCAGCCGTGGGAGGGTGTGTATGGTAAGTACTCAGAGAGGAGGAGGGGGAGGTCACACACTCGGTGGACAGCTTCCTCACGTGGAGAACAGGTCGCCTGTGGCCCTGCCAGGCCACGCACCCACCCACCACCCAGCCCCCTGCATCCCTCCACCCGTCCCAAACATCCCCAGTCCATCCTGTGCAGCATCTCCGTTCTGGTCGAACTGGTTCACACAGCCACGATTGGAGGAGTCCAGCCTTCCAGGCGGGGGCCCTGCCCCTGTGTGGCCACAATGAGGTTATTTATGGAGGATGGAGACAACTCTTGGGGAAGATGAAAGGTTTGACGGTAAAGGAAAGCAGAAGCTCGGAGAAGCAGGTTTCTCTCAGAGCGGTGACTCTCCAGATAGGATAAATCACCGGGGGCCATTAAACCTTCAAGGAGAGTGCTCGTAAACCTCCGCTCGGACCACGAGCACATTCTCCTCCGGAGCGGCCCATGGGGCGGGGGCTCCCAGCTTCTCCTGAACCACCAGCAACTCACAATTTAACCCTCCTGGGCTCTCTGCCCAGGACACTGAGCCAGAAAATTACTTCCAATGTCATTCCTTGGGGCAGTTAACCATCGCTGTTCGCCCGGTCCTGCAGGATTTCCTAGGACTTGACCCACTCGGGGCCAAGTTCCAGACAAACCTGGAGGAAGTGGTCACCCTATGTCCTCTGTACCTTGAGGACGAGCAAAGCTGTGGCTCAGTAGGGAAACAGCTTTTTTGATAGTTAGCTGCCAGCTACTGAGCTCTACCAGGGCTCAGACAAGAAAACTCTTCACTTGCTTTTTCTCCTTTAATCTGTACAACCAAACGGGGGCAACAAAACTGAGGCTCGAAAGTTGAATGACTGGCCCAAGGTCATACACTCTGATGCTCTGTTTCTCCTTCTTTCTTTTTAAATTTTTATATTAAATCCTCACCCAGCGGTATGCTTATTGATTTTAGAGGGAGAAGGAGAGAGAGAGAGAGAGAGAGAGAGAGAGAGAGACTGATCAGTTGCCTCCTATACACGCCCCAACCAGGGATTGAATCCACGACCTAGGTATGTGCCCTGACCAGGGATGGAACCTGCAACCTTTTGGTGCACAGATGATACTCCAATCACCTGAGCCACCTGGCCAGGGCCCTTCTTCTTTCTTAGTCTGCCTCTTGCACAAATGGGAATTCCTGGGGTTTCCAGAAGCTTCCCTCCAAAAGAGTCTTGGAAGCAAGTGTACTTTCCTTGTTTAGCTCAGGTGCAGGAGCCCGCCCCAAGAGTGATCGGCCTTTTGGCTGAATCACATTTGCATGTTAAAGAGTCGAGACTGATTTTCTATAACTCTCTGGACCTTTTCATTGGCAAAGACCAAGCTGGAAGGATGGTCAGTAAACCCTCATGGACACCCACCAGCTGTGGCTGCCCAGACCCCACGCTGCTGGCCTCACTGCCAGGGAGCCCCTGGGATGGGGCAGGGTGAGATTTCCCCACCAAATGCAGGATGTTTCAGAGTCCAGGGTGCCTGCGGCCAGAGGAGAAGCCTAGCTCCCCGGAGTTCTCTCCAGGGGAGGGACACGGGAGAGCATCCATACGGGCTGGGAGATCACTTTTATTGAGGTAGATCACTTTTATTGAAGTTTACTGTGGGCCGTGCAGGCCTTATTTCACCCCCTTCTCACGTCTAACTACCTGTGAAGTAGATAAGGTCGTTATTCCGGCTCAGGGAGGAAACTGCGGTGTGGGGAACTGGAAGGATTCATCCAGAGCAGTGGTTGTCAACTAGGGGCAATGCTGGGGACATTTTGCTTTCGTTGTCACTACTTGGCGGGGGGGTTCCTCCCAGTATCGAGTGGGTAGAGGCCAATGGTCACTGTTGAACACCCTCCAATGCACTAGGTGGCCACCCTCTCCACCAACAAAGATTTAGCAGCATGTAAATGTCAACAGTGCCGGAGCTGAGCGATTCTACTCCAAAACAAAAAAAGGCTTACGGTTCTGAGAGGCTGCCCCCCACAGTCCTCCAGTGCACCCCCCAACCCCAGAGCTTGAGTGATTCACCTCTAGTCCCACCCCTTGCAAGCAGCACAGTCGCAGCCCCGCCTCTGCCTTCACCTTTGCCCGCCCTGGAGAACAGTACAGAAACGTCAGGCCACGAGGGTGCAGACTTCATGTCCGTCTGATGCTGGAACAGTGCTGGGCACAAAGCAGGTGCCCAGGAAAGATTTGGTGAATGAATGAATGAACGAGCAACTGAATGGACACAGAGTGCCATTCACGGAAGGCTTGCTGTCTGACTCATCCTGTGCAAAACGCATGACTGGTGTTCTCTCGTTCAATCTTCGGGGCTATTCAAGAGGTAGCTACTGCCACTCAGTCCTAGTTTACAGACGAGGAGGCTGGGCACAGAGGAGAGGTCCTATGCCAGGGTCACACAGCCGGATGGTGACTGACTGGGTCTCCAGTGGGGGTGGTCCAAGTTTAAATTCTCCCTGCATGTCTCACAACAGAATCTCCAGAATCAGAAAGGACTTCTAGCGGCCCTGGCCTGGCAGTTCAGTTGGTCAGAGCATCATCCTGATATGCCAAGGTTGCGGGTTTGAGCCCCGCACATACAAGAATCAACCAGTAGGTGCATGAATAAGGGAACAAGAAATCGATGTTTCTCTTTCTCACACTCTCTCCTCCTTCCTCTCTTTAAAAAAAAAAAAAGCAATAAATCAACTTTTTAAAAAAAGAAATAAAAACACTTCCAGAGTTCATGTACAGTAATTTTTCTCACTGTCCTAGAATATATGAATATAGTCTTCTTTTTAGCACTGACCTCTCTTTTGCGGGGGAAAAAAAAGTTTTGGCCCTAACAGATGCCACAGACTATTGCAAATGCTTCAGCAGCAGCCCGTGAAGAGGCCCTAGTGGCAAAGCTGTGCTGTGATCAGAAAGGAACAGCTGAGTATTTCGTAACTGGCGATGTAGTATTTTGGAGATGCCAGGAGGGGAAGACAGTTCCCTCCTCAGGGGCCCGGCCCTGACTTCCGGGGCTCCGGTCCACCTGAAAATGTCAACGAGTCTCCCCAGGATGGGGGCTCTGTATTGTATTGTATTTTTATTTTATGACTTTTTAAAAAATAATATTCCAGAGGAGAGAATGCAGAATAAAAAATGAGCCCGGCTTTTAGGGCTCCTTTTTATCATTAGCATTTGGTAAAAAACAACCTTAATGAGGTGTTAAGAGCCATCCTGCAGCCTATTGTGGAGGAGGCCTGGGAGCTCATAAAGTCCTGAAAAGCCGCAGGGCAATTTATGATCCTGGGTACCACCCCTTCCTGACAGGGCTTCGGAGGGAGCATCTTTAATTCTGGGGCCGCTTCCTGCAATTTACACGCCCAAGCTGCTTCAGCCACAAACTGAATTAAACCTTATTAAATGTCTACGAAGATCCTTCTTGCCCAGCGCCTGGCTGCTTGCTCACTGGCCTCTGAGAAATTCTGGCGACCCCCCCGCCACCCCCCCATGTGAGTGCCACCGGCCTGGAATTGGGATAGGAAGCTTCTAGAGATTAACTGTTTGCATTTCTCCCCCGACTGGTGAGGAATTTAACAGTGATGCTGCTAGGGGGAAAAAAAAGTAACAACTTTTGCTGCTCAGCAGGGAGAATTCCTTGACGAAGAAATACAACAGTATTTTCCTCATCAGTCAACATTCTTCCTGAAATTGGCCTCATTTATAAACGGCTGAGGAGCTGAGGGTTCCTTTCTGCCCCCAGAAAGACATGCTGCCTCTCAGAGATGGAAAACCCACCTGTGATGAGGACAGACTCCTCAGATTTCATCCTGGAATCTATAATTTGAGGGAAAAAAAGGAAATAAATAAATCCTTCACGTCTTCCTCATGTGGCAATCTTTTTTTTTTTTTTAAAAGGAAAACCCATTTTGTCTCAATATATATTGACCCTTCCTGACTTTTTTCAATTAAATCTTACAATTGGTCAACAACCCTGTTATTATTCAAAATTCTTAAGGGACTCGATCTTAAATATTCCCACCACAAAAAAGAAGTGATAATAATGAGGCGTGATGGAGGCTTTAGCTAAAGCTACTGGGAGTAACCGTGTTGCAACATATAAATGTATCCAGTCAACATGCTGACACCTTGAACTTACCGGTTGTTATATGTCAATTACATCTCAAAAGAAAAATCTTACAATTAAATCTTAGCTTATTGTTTTCACTGCTATTAAGTTGTAATAGCATTTTACACAATTCCTATTTGATCTTCACAGTTTCTTTTAATGGAGTACAATTTATATTTAACTTGCAAATATATGTTTATATTTCCCTAGAGCGAAACGTAAAGAAAAAGAGTAGCGTACAAATTGTGTATTTGGTTATGCAAGATTTTATGGTGTTTCCGGAATCTGAGTACATCATTCGTACGTGAAAACTGTTTGGTCCCTAGGTCCTCTGGGGAGCTGCTATGGGAGAAAAGACCCACGAGACTTGTGTTAAAAGCCCAGAGTAAGTCCCATCCTGACACTCAGCGCCATTGTGGTCCTGAGCCCCTCCTGTCACTCGCTGCCACCGACCTCAAATTTCCTTAATAGTGAAAGAAAACCCATAATACCTACGTGGCTGACTGTTCAATTACTACTGATGTTTATCGTAACGGACAGTTACTTAAGTGGCTGTGAACTACGAGCAAGGCGTTGTGAATGTATTATGTCAGTTCACTTCGGAAATAAGCTATCCCGTGGGCACCGTGATAAGCACACTCAGGTAACAGGTGAGGATCCCGGGCCTCAGAAGGGTTAAGTGACTCACCCACAGTCCCACCACCCTCCAGATGGCAGAGCGGGGATTTGATCCCAGGCACACGGGACTGCAAAACCTCTACCCCTCATGCCACCCAGAGTTGCCGCCCTGGGATGATGTAAATGACATGGTGAGCTGTAAAGCTTACCTCTAAATGCCTGGTCAAGACAGATGTGGCCCAAACATCTCCGATTTTTGAGAAGAAAAGGGCTCTGGGGATCATCGAAGTAAACAACTGGGTTTTAGAATGATGAGGCTGACAGTCTACCTTCCTCACAAACTAGGAAACAGATTTTAGAAGAGAAGAAGGATCCCCAGCTGCCCTCGAGATCCCCTGCAGTGCTGTGGTTAAATACTCAGACTTGAGAACCAGAAGTCTGGGTTCAAATCTGAGCTCCATCAATTACTAACTGTGTGACCTTGGGCAAGGTACATAAATTCTCTGTACCTTAGTTTCTGCATCTATAAAATTGGATGGATGAGAGTAATTACAGAAGAATTAAATGAGTTTAAAACACATATAATGCTTAAGACAGTGTCTAACATATGGTGATATATACCTTTAAATGCATCATTATTCTAACCCACCACTAATATTCTTAAAAACCATACCATTCCTAGTTGATGAGTTGAACATACAAAGAAATCCATAGACATGGATTTCTATCCTTTCGTAAACAGCTAAGGATGAATGAACCCGTACACATCATCACTGGTCTGATCATTTCACTGCTTGCTTAACATCAAGCCATAAAATACTTGCAAATCATTTATCTGATAAGGGACTAGTATCCAAAAGATATGAAGAACCCCTACAAGTTAATTTTATTGTTTTTAAGACAAATAACCTAATTAAAACTAGGCAAACATTTTAATAGGCATTTCTCCAAAGAAGATACATAAGTGGCCCTGGCTGGTGTGGCTCAGTGGATTGAGCACCAGCCTGTGAACCAAAGGGTCGCTGGTTTGATATCCAGTCAGGGCACATGCCTGGGTTGCAGGCCAGGTCCGCAGTAGGGGGCACGTGAGAGGTAACCACACATTGATGTTTCTCTCCCTCTCTTTCTCCTTCCCTTCCCCTCTCTCTAAAAATAAATTAATTAAATCTTAAAAAAAGGAAGAAGATACATAAGTGGCCAATAAGCACGTGAAAAGAAGTTCAACATCACTAGTCCATAGAGAAATACAAACGAAAACTGCCATGAGACACCATTCCACACCCTCTAGGGTGGCTACAACGAAAAAACTAGACAGTAACAAGTGCCGTTGAGGACAGAGAGAAACTGGGATGCTCATACATTTCTGGTGGAATGCAAAATGGTAGAGTCACTTTGGAGAAGAGTTTGGCATTTCCTCAAAATGTTAAACAGAATTTCCACTGACTCAGGAATTTTACTCCCAGCTATATAACCAGGAGAACGGAAAACATCTATCCACGCAAAAAAATTGTACATGAATGTTTATAGCAGCTTTATTCCTAATAGCCCCAAAGTGGAACCAACCCAAATGTCTGTCTACTCACGAACAGATAAAGAAAATAGGGTGTATATCCACACATTGGAATATTATTCAGCCATAAAAAGGAAAGACGTAGACTAATGGGACAGAGTAGAGAGCCCAGAAATAAACCCGTGCATATGGTCAAATGACCTCCAACAGGGTTGCCAAGGCAACACAATGGGGAAAGAATAATCTCTTCAACAAATGGGGGGGGTGGGAAACTGGGTCTCCACAGGCAAAAGAATGAAGGTAAACCCTTATCTTGCACCATACACAAAAAAATTAACTCCAAGTAGGTAAAAAATATATTCCTAGAAAAAAACATAGGGGAAAAGCTCCATGAAACTAGAATGGGTGATGATTTCTCACACACGGCACCAAAGCACAGGTCTCAAAGGCAAAACCAGACAAACAGAACTACAGCAAACTTAAAACTCCCCACACAGCAAAGGAAACCATCGATAGAATGCAAAGGCAATGGACGGAATGAGAGGAAATATTTGCAAACCATATACTGGATAAGGGCTTAGCAACCAGAATATGTAAAGAACTGCTGTAAGTCAATAACAAAAATAAGTAAACTGGGTAAAAAATGGGCAAAGGACTTGAGTTGACCCTTCTCCAAAGAAGACATATAATCTAAATTGTCAACAAGTGTATGAAAAAGTGCTCAATGTCACACATCATCAGGAAAATGCAGATCAAAACCACAAAGCTGTATTGCATACTCATTATACTGGCCGCCATCAACCCCCCGCCCCCAACAGAAAATAACAAGTATTAGTGAGAATGTTGAGAAATTGAAACCCTTACACACTATTAGTGCGGCTGTAAAATGGTGCAGCCACCAGGGCACACAGGATGGCAGACCCTGAAAAAAATCAAAGGTAGCACTACCATACAATCCAGCAACCCCAGTTCTGGCTATATATTCTGGAGAATTGAAAATAGCATCTGAAAGAGATATTCACACACCCATGTTCATTGCCACATTATTTCACAGTAGCCAAGTTGTGGAACCACCTAAATGTCTGAGAAGGGATGGATGAACGGATAAAGGAAGTATAAACACATACAATGGGATGTTATTCAGCCTTAAAAAAGAAAGAAATCTTGTCACATGCTGCAACATGAATAAACCTGGAGGCACTGTGCGAAGTGAAATAGGCCAATCGTAGACGGGTATTGCATAATCCCATTTAGCAACAAGACCCACAGAAATATAAAGTAGAATGGTGGTTGCCAGGGGCTGGGAGGAGGGGAAAATGGGGAGCTGCTATTTAACAGGTACAGCACCTGAGTCATGCAAAACGAAAAGGTTTCAGCAATCTGTTGGACCACAATGATTCTATCGTTACAATATTATAATACACACTTAAAAACTGGTGGAAGGTAAATTTTTAAAAAAGAGAGAAAACCTGATTGAAAAAAAGGAATGAAGTAGTAATACCTGCTACAACATTGGTGAACCTTAAAAACATTAGTCGCAGTGAAAGAAGCCAGACAAGGGAGCATACACTATACGGTTTCATTTACATGAACTGCCCAGAATAGGCGAATCCACAGACACAGAAAGTGGATTAGTTGCCAGGAACTGGAGGGAAGGGACGATGGGAAGTGACTACTAATGGGCCCCCCAAAGTGCATTTCTTTCCCCCCTAAGGTGCTTAGGAGCAGCAGCCAGCCCTTCAGCGCTGCACGGGGGTGATGCCGAGCAAGCTCACGCGCCCCCACGTCCTCCTCTACAGGATGCGGGTGACAGGTGTAAGTGTGTGAGGACCAGCAGAGTGCCCGACAAGCGTAGGGAAAGGTCATGTCTCGAAAGGTGCACCGCTGGCTTCTAAGAGGAAGAGCAGCTAACGTTCCTTAAGCCGTTGTTCTATTCCAGGCAGTGCGCACTGTATCGTGTGATTCGCATTGCGATTTTAATTGCAATGTCATTTTAGAGAGCCATCTCTGCAACATCTGAGCCAGAGTAGAACCTCCCCCAATCCAGTTTTGTTTTGTTTTGTTTTCTGCAGAGGATCACGACTTTCAATTACTTTACTTAAATTTATATTTTGGCCTCCCCTCACCACTAGAATGGAACTCCCCCCAAAGACAGGCACTTTATTCCTCTTGTTTATCTGTGTATCCCCAGCACGTTGCTAGACACATAGTAGGTACTCAAGAAATAACACATTAACAGACTAAGTGAATGAACGAACGTCAGAATCGGTGTCTGACTTGAGTCCCCACTCTTAACACAAAGCTGTGTTCTCCCGTGTCCTCCACCGAGGGGATGGGTGATGGCCATGGTTTAAAGCAGTGCCACGCAGTACGGTGGCCACCAGCCATGAGTGGCTACTTCAATTTAACTTTAAAACAATTAAAGCTAAATAAAAACTAAAATTCAGCTGCTCAGGCACATGAATTTCAAATACTTAGTACCCATGAGTGGCTAAGTGTTGGGAGACAGTCCAGATATCCAATATTTCCATCATCACAAAAAGTTCTATTGATCTGAACTTGCTGGTTCAGATCAGCGAGTCTCAACTGGAGATGACTGTGTCACCCAAGGGGCCAACGTCTGGACACATTTTGGGTTGTCACCACCTGGGGGATGCAACCAGCATTTAGTGGGTGGAGGCCAGGGATGCTGCTAAACCAATCCCGCAGTGCCCAAGATAGCCCCGCCCCTGCTCCCACAGAGAACTGTCTGGCCCCAAATGTCAGCGGTGTCGAGGTCGAGAAACATGGTTTCAGAAAGGCACTTGGGGGACAGTTTTCGCTGTTTGACTGGAATGCTGAATTTCCTAGGGTTTGGATGGGTTCACTGGCGATTAAAATCCTCATCAGGATTTTTCAGGGTACGTGGCATGAAGCCCAGTGCCTGGGATTCCTCTTTATATTTGGAACAGGAGATGCCCCTCCAGAAATCATTGTCCAGCTATGTTTTTAAGCATCCGCACTTCGCTGTGAGTGTGGCGAGACCCCTCAAATATGATCCACAAACTTCAGCCCCAAAGCGGTTTCCAAGGCCAGCTTGTCCTAGATCCAGGGTCTGCAAGTTACAATCCGCAGACCCAATCTCTCCACGAGCCAGGAATGGCTTTTCCATTTTTAGATGGTTGAGAAACAATCAAAAGAATATTATTTTTATGGCACGTGCAGGTTATACATTCAAATTTCAGTGTCCGTAAAGAGTTTCATTGGGACACAGCTGCCACCAGCATTTCCTTAAGTGCTCTCCTGGGCCACTTTCGTGCCACAGCAGAATCGAGTGGCCTCGGCCTGGACACCATGTGACCGTCACACTTAAAACATTCACTCTCTGCCCCTTTTTGCGGAGAAAGTTTGCTAATTCCTGCTCTCTTAACTGAAGTTCTTGGTGGATTTTTCTTTCCTTTTCCCCCTTTGTTCATTAATTTCTTTCATTATTTTAACGATCATAATTATCCTGATAATTTGCGGGTGTTGACTCAGGCAAAGTGACGGAACGCAGAGCAGGAGGGGATTAGCTGCAATGCGGGGCGCTCATGTGAAAGATGCTTCTCAGATGAATTTAGGGAACAAAGGCTCGGCGGTCAATGATTTCTGTGGGTATGAAAGCAAAAGGGGGCCGAGTTCTTTTGTCAGTTTCGCAGCGCACATCATACAGTTACTGAATACCCCGGCCGCAGCAGTATTCTCTTGATGCTTAACTCCGTGACCTCACAAAAATAATTGCCGGGAAGCAAATTTACTCAGCCCTCTGCCTTTATTTGCCGACCAAGGAGCTCAGCCCAGAGTCATATTGTTTATGGAAATGCAGGAGGGGGAGGGGAAGGAGAAAGAACACAATTTGGCCAGAGGAGATGGATGTATTGAAAGGATTCAAGGGATTTTGTCTTTGCTTTATAATTGGAGTCAGGATTTCCCTTCAAGTTACCCTTTGCAGACGGGAATCTCACTGGGCTCCTGGGCCCGAAAGACCCATTTATTAAGTAAGCTCTTTCTCACTGGGTCGGCATCTGGCTTCTGCAGTCCTGCCATTTTTATAATGAGGATGAATATTACAACTTGTCCAGTGAATAGGCTTTCTCAAATTCAGAGAGTGCCTTTCACTGGAAAGACAGGAAAAAAAAAGTTGATTGAAAATGATGATGAGTGGGCTTTGGGGGCAGTTGTGAATATATATTTTTTTAAAGTTCACAAGAATTTTCACTCTGGATGCTTCCATCATCATTGCCTCTCAATTTGCCTTGGAATTTTACTTTCAGGAATGGCAGATTGCATCTCGGAAGAATCCCCCCTCCAAATAACCTTATTTTGCCCCATACCTTCATCTAGAAAACAGGTGACCCCATGTTTACAGTGGGGGATCATGCTCAGTGACTGAGAGCTTGCCTTTGGTGGGCAACAAAATAGGGAGATTTCTCAGCCCTCTAATTTTGTGAAATTAAAAGCTGCATTGGCTGCAACTGATAGAAAAACAATTAATAAAAAAAAACAAAACAAAAAAACCCAAAGCACAAGTTAGCAGGCCACACCCTGTGGGCTAAACCCCTTGGAAGGCACTGTTGAAGTGGCTTCCTTAGGAAAATACTTAACCACCCAATCGGTCCACCCATCTGATAATTGCTTATCTTGTTGGATGGGATTGAGATTCCTTCTGGTGGCTCTTTGCATTCCAATCACAAAGCTCATCTTAGGTAAGCACCTTGAGGAGAAACAAAAATTCATGTGTCTCAGCTTCTGCATTCACGGAATTTTCTTCTCACAATAGAAGGAAACAAGCTGAGTGGGGGATGCAGAGGTGGTTGAAAATCTTTAAAAGGGAGGGGGGTACTGTGTCCAATTTGCATGGTGGGCACACACACACACACACACACACACACACACACACGAAGGTGAAGCCCGTTTCTCTGGTTAAGTGGTTGAGAAACATCCAAAAGAAGATTATTTCATGATGCATGAAAATGATATGAAAGTCACAATTCAATGTCCATTAAGGCTGCTTCCAGGCTCTGGAGCTAAAATAGCAAAGCAAAGAAATCCTGTAGGAGAGGGAAACAGGGAGGATGAATTGACTAGTCTCCATTTTTAGCTACCCAGTCACACACGAAAATTAAAATGTGTGTAAGTGAAGATTTCTACATCCATAGTTGGAATGTCACATCCACAGTTGCTATTAAAACCCTCTACTCCAACAGTCTTCTATAAAATGGAAGCAAAACAGTGATCAGAGTAAAAAGTTAATAAATGGGAATAAGCCTGGCACACAGTAGGTACTCAAAAAAAAAACAGCTATTATTCTTATTCTTATGGACAGCAATTGTTCCTTTACTTGAGAGCACCTACTATCTTTCATTGAGAACAATTTGGCAGTGTTCATCAAATTTTAAATCAATACGGACTTTGACCCAGTAGTCAATCAATAGGAATTTATCCCCCAGGTTAACTCCCCGTCTGTGGGTCGAACAAATCTCGTTTTTGCTTGTTTTGCGTTCCATGCCCAACAGCTCTGTGTAATGAAGGCCGTACACATTTAGGATGGTATCATTTGGTGAACTGAGCCCACTTTCATTTTGAAACGGCCCGTTTCGTCCCTGGTAGTAGTATAGCCACTCCACTTTACTACGCTTAGCGTGCGCATGGTGTATCTCTTTCCATTCCATGGGAAAAGCCACATAAATGGAGCCACTTTAAAAGGGTGTTGGGGCTGCCATCGCAGAGGAAATGTCTTATACATCTGATACCTCAAACGTTTGGGATGTTAGAACAGGGCAAAACGACCTTTGGACTGAGCCAAAAGCAACTCTGTTTGCAAAGGTGGGAAGGAAGCAGGTATTATGAGAACGGACTGATGGCTGCCACACTGAAAATTAAAAACACTGTTTAGAATTCGCTTATCTGCACCAAGAGAAATGCCCATCTTCGGGTGATGCGATTGTTCCCCTTCCCTTTCTCATGGATACCCTTGCCTTCTTCTCCTAATTGAAACACCCTTTGGGTTTATGTCTGAATCAGAGCTTCCCAAATAGCTACCATTTTGATCTCAAATAAATGCTTCTGCCTTTCGCTCTGGCCCTCTGCTTTTAGGTTAACAGGTATAATGGACACAAAGACTGTGTTTTATTTGCAATTTAAGGGACTTTTTTAAGGGCAATTTTTTTCACTGTATTTTTTTTTTTCATTTTCTACACTGGCTTCAAAACTAAAATTTCCACTTAAGATGCAGCTTCACAAATTGTACTGCTATAATTTGTGGATATTAAAATTACCCCAAGTCACAGATCAGTTTCCTTTCTTCTGCCCTGTACTGGCATATGATCAGACAGAGTAACCAATAAGAACATCCACTTTTGGTCTCAGCTCCTAGAAAACAAAGGTTTTATTGTAAAGACGAAAATTTGCATGGAGTGCCCTGGCTGGTGTGGCTGAGTGGATTGAGCGTGGGCCTGCGAACCAAAGAATCTAGGTTCGATTCCCAGTCAGGGCACATGCCTGGATTGCAGGCCAGTTCCTGGCAGGGGACTCACAAGAGGCAACCACACATTGATATTTCTCTTCCTCTCTCCTTCCCTTCCCCTCTAAAGGTAAAATAAATAAAATCTTTAAAAAAAAATTATTAGGAAAAAAAAAAGAAAATTTGCATGGAGTTTTACAGCTTTCGGGTAAGCATTTTCTCTCCTGGAACTTCATCCTGTGGAGCCATGGTGCAAGTGAGCCAAGCCAGGTGCATGAAAATGGGCTTTGCGGCATCACTCGCAACTGTGAAAAGTGTGTGGGGGGGGGACTCAATGTTCATCAGAAGAAATAATTAAGTACATTGTTGTACATCCATATGAAGAAAACTGATGCATGCTCAAAAAAACTGAAGTAGAAAATCTGTACAGAGACGTAGAACTTTCCGTGATGATGGAAGCGTTCTGTGTCCTCCCAGTATGGTGACCAGCGGCCGCAGGCAGTACTGGAAATGCGCAACCGAAGAACTGAAAGTGTAATTCTACTTATGTTTTAATTATTTAAATTTAAATGCCCCCACGCGACCCATGGCAATGTAGAGAACAGCACGCATCTAGAATATATTATTTAAAGAAAAGTACAGCCAAAAAGTAGTGTGAAGAGGATGGCTCCCTTAAAAGATAATAAATATGTTAATGTGTAAATTTTTCAAAGTGTGATGGAAAAATACAGCAAACTAGTAATTGTGGGCTTTCTCTGGGACAGGTGGCGGACTCTTACTTTTAATACCGTATGTTCATGCAGCTTTTGAATTTTTAAACAATGAAAAGAATTTGTTTTGAATTAAAAAAATAATACCACCCCCCGAGATAAAATCCAATTCTGAGATTTCGAATTACTGAAAGCCGAATGACATGGTGGCAGGACAAAGCCAAAGGATTCTCCCGGAGGGTTTACCAGAATTCTAAGAACCCCGAGGAAGAGGACAGGGTGGCGGGGGTTGGTGCCACGGGGCCGCGGGGCTTGGCGCCGCTCATCTGGGGCGAACCAGCTACCACGGGGCTCTCGGCAGAGGAGTTTAGAGGATAATCTTTACAGCTAACGACTTTAATGCTCTGTGGGGTTAAAGCCCTGGGGCAGCGTCTGCTCGCGATGCATCCCCAGTACCAGCCGCACAGTCGCTATGCCACAGACGCGGAAGAAAGCACGAGAAGATGGCCGACCCTTCCTTACCCGGAATTCAGCGCCCACATTTACACATGGTCTTTGCTGGTGCCAAAATACAGCAAGGAAGTGGGGTGTGTGTGTGTGTGTGTGTGTGTGTGTGTGTGTGTGTGTATGTGTGTGTGAAAGAACACTAAATATAAAGGAAGGACGCCGGTACTTTATTTCGCCTTACAGTTTTCAACCCTTCTCCATCGCAAAGTCTAATATCTGCCCTATCGATATCAACATCAGCAAGGACGGCCATGAGGGGGAGGAACCGGAAGCTCTCTTTGCCTTCAGGATGGAGCAAGTTAAGTGGAGCAGAGGTGGAGGGGAGGCTAACGCCGTTACCTTGTAAAGGTAAATTTACTCTCCATGGTAAGTAGCGCAGGAGTCCCAGGAAGTGCTCTGATTGGCTCAATGTGATCCCTTGTTCAGCTCTGAACCAATCGGGGAGGCAGTGTTGGTAGTGGGTGGTGAAACAGAGTTCTCTCATTGGCTGCTCTATGGGTGGTGGGTAGGGATATAATAGGGGGCTTTGCCAGGCACCCTCCCCTGAGTGGGGAGAATTCTCCAAAGGAAGCTGGTGGCCATGTAAGAAAACCTTGCAGGGAAGAACAATCTATTGCACAACATCAACGGCTGCCATTCTCACAGAGTCATACAGACAGACATATGCTTCTTCCTTGAATAATATTCCAAAAGTGTTAGCTACCCAGTGTTCATGGACAGGAAAACTGACTCACCCAGCCGCAATGGGGGGGGGGGGCATCTCAGCATCTGAGGGACGGCCTCTGTCTCCATCTCAGTGTCTCCGGGTGATGTGTCTTCCTCCACTTTGTCTGGATGTTCCTCATGCGGAGCTGTCAGCCTACGATCAAGTGATAAACTTATTATTGTTAATAACAGACCCCAAACTGTAGATTCCAGTTATATATCTCCATACAGTACAGAGTGATCGGCTGTACACAATGTGGAAGCAAAACCAGATAATGGGAATCCAGTCATCCTACTGATACTGATCAGTCCCTCCATGGGCCAGACGCCTGCTGTTTATCACCAGAGGTCTCAGTGCCTCCATCACAGAATGGGTGCGACTCTGTCTGAGGAACCAGAGGCCGCGATGCACTGCAGCTCTCTCAGAGAGAGAGAAACACTGATCGGCCTGACTTCCACGTGCGCCGTGACCGGATCTAACCCACAACCTAGGTATGTGCCCTGACTGGGAATCAAACCTGCAAACTTTCGGTGTGCAGGACGATGCTCTAACCGAGCCTCCCGACCAGGGCAGACTTACTTTTTGATTGTGTAGGGAATGGCAGAAGGGGAAGCTGGCGGGTTGACGAGCCTCCGATGAAGCTGGGGTCCTGCTCTGGGACTCCATGTGTGGTCCCCAGGCCAGCAGCACCAGGGACGCCTGCATCGCCTGGGCGCCAGTTAGAAGAGAAGACTCTCAGGCCCGCCCTCAGCTGTACTGTACAGTCCGGATGAGAACCAGTGCTGTGGGCCAGTGGTTCTCAGGAAACGCCAAGGTCATTTGGAGAGTGTGTGCAGACACTGATTGCTGGGCCGCCCGCCCCGCCCCCCGGAGTTTCTGATTCAGTGTCTCGGGTGGAGCCCCAGAGTTTGCATTCAGAACACGTTTACAGACACTGCTGCGACTGCTGGCCTGGGACCCCGTTTGGAGAACCACGCCTTTAAGTGGCCCTCAGACCAGCTTCAGCAAACACTAGCTGTGAGTTGAGGATGTGTAAGGAATTACAGGCAGGCACATTCTTCCCCCAAGAACTGACCGTCTGCAGATCAGGGCTGGCACTGTGTGAGTTCAAACGGGAGCCACCTTTTCACCTGGGTGGGCGGGGTGGACAGGGAGCTGGGAGCTGGGCAGCACTCAGAGCAGGAAAAGCGAGGAGGAGGGCAGAAAGGAGGTTCTTCCAGGGCCCCTGTGGTCCAAGTTCTGAGCAGAGTTCAGAGAACAATGACTCTTAGGTCCCCAAGTAGTTAACAATTACCCCCCATAAAGGACCCTGCTTGCAGGAAATGAGGACACCCATGTGGCCAAAACAGGGAAGCTATGAGCTAGACAGTTCGCTTCGCCCTTGACCAACACTCCCCAGCCTCACGGGTGTCAGGATGTGGGTCCACGTACGTATGAGATGGATACTGAGTGACGGGCCTACTGAGGCGGGTGCTCAGGTTTGAGACCGGCCACTGCTTTTTGTTTTTAAGTGAGAGTGCATTCAAAGTCGCCTCTGTCACAGCAGCACCCACTCTCACTTGTGTAAATATTTTTTTTCCCTTAGAATCGTTAAAAAATTGATTTGAGAGAGAGAGGAAGAGAGGCACCGATTTGTTGTTCCACTTATTTATGCATGCATCAGCTGATGCCTGAATGTACTCTGACCAGGGATCAAACCTGCAATCTTGGCGTGTCGGGACAACGCTCCAGCCAACTCAGCTACCTGGCCAGGGCCATTTTTTACATTGAACTTTATTTGGGGGAGGGGGTGCGTGTGGAGTTGGATGTTTCGACATAGGTATCAACTTGCGTGGCGATGACCACCATCAGGACACAGAATGCTCCCACTGCCCCGAAGAAACACTCTGTGCTACCCCTTTCAGCCACACCCTCCTTTAAATATTGGACCAGGGAGCACCGGTGCGGGTACGTGAACTCCGGTGTGAGGACTGAAGACTTGTGGGCTTAGAGACCCTGCAGGTCAAGATGGAGGCACCCTTTTCACCTCAACCTAAGACTGAGTTAGAATAGCGAGTACACCTGTACTGGTATGCTAACTCAGACCAGCGGCCTGGGAAGCTACTCGGAGGAGGGCTCTGAGGCCTGTCAGGGGTTCGTGGTGTCTTTCGTGGGCACTGGCTAGAGAGAGATGGCCCTGGTATTGGGAGGGACTGTGAGCAGATGGGTCGGACTGCCAACCACGAGAGGATGCAGAGGGACAGGGCGGGACGGGGGGGAATGCTAGCAAGAATCTCCTGCCCAGACTGGCAACCAGCGCCCGTGTGTGGCATGGGCTGGATCTGCATGACTCCATCTTCAAAATGTGTACACTGTCCGTCTTTATTTCACTGTGCTCAGAGACAACAGAAGCCAGGACCTCCTCAAAAGTGCATGATGTCTTGAGGGAGACAGAGAATTCAAGTGGAAGAAAAGCCAAGTAAGTTCGGTCTTCTGGGTATTTATATGAGGGCTTAGGAACCCCAGATTGATTACAATCTGCAGCTCTCCCAGAGGGCTTCTAACACAACAATGCCGAAAGGAAGTGGGCTAATCATCAAAGAGGAGACTAGGAAATAACCTGATGGCCCGACAGTGGGGGACCAGGGGCTGTCCAGAGGCGAGGGCTACGGGGGTTGGGGGGAGGGCACGGGGTGGGGGGTGGGGGGGAGCTGGTGGAACTGCTCTGGGTCCCAACTGGGTGGTGGGCGTGCAGCCCTCGGAGTGTGTTGAAACTCATGGAATGGATGCACGATAATGAAAAAACAAAAGTGGACTAGGATGCTGTAGAACTTTGTGAAATGGGGGACACGAGATGGCGTACAACCATACACAGGTGAACATTTAAATTGCATTAGTTAGGCATTTGTATTAACTCACACTGGAAGCACATACAACTAGTTTATCAAGCCTATAGCTTCAAGAAGACAACAGTATAAGGTCAGGTTCAGAGAAATCAGTGGGAGTTGCTTTAGAGGAAAATAGTCAATAATTGTATGTGTGTTAGGCGCGCATGGGAAGATCTGAGGGTGGGGAGCATGAATAAGGTTGGAGATATATCGTCCACAGGCCCCGCTCTCATGGAGTTTATAATCTAGCGGATGCAGAAACACACTTCGGGATATGAAAAGCATGTCATGCGGTAATAAAAATATTTGAAAAATGGGTTACTGAACATATATTCAGAATGAGGTCATTTGCGTCAAAGAAGGACACAGTTGGGCGTAGAAACTGAGTGGAAAGATAAGCAAGGTTGATGCTGATTATTGCTGCATAATGAGAGTATGGGTGATTTTTATCAAGGTGACCTGCCTTCTCCAACATTTTATAGAATCATTCGTATTAATCTGCAACGAGGTTTTCTTCGTAAGGCTTTTTGTAAGCTTACCTAGGACACAAACATTTGTTTAGCCCACAGTTCATACATAACAGGCTAGGAATAGTGGTACCAACGTAACCACCACCAATATAGTTAAGGAAAACGATTTGAAGATTCATTTTTACAGCTCTTTACGTCCTGGGACATACACATCCCACCGAGGATATACAGTCAAGTCATCGTATTTTAAGTCCCTTGAAATCTTTCCTCTCTGTGTAGTTACACTACCAAGTAAATAAACCACAGCTAGGTTTGTTTTTTCCATTTTGTTTTCAAATTTGGGGGATTGCTTTTTTTAAAGTTGAATTTAAGTTTCAATGACGTAAACTACTTAGATGGGACCAAAGTAAAATTGACCAAACAGAGTAGTTTTGAGAGGAGTTCTGGCCCAATCTCTCTGTTCTTTGTTTTCTCCCTTCCCTTGTTGGTAACTAGTTTTTTCAAGTTCTTGGTTCCTCTTTTTGTTATTTACTCTTAAACACAGGCAGATATGTGCGTGGACTTGCAGCCCCGCCCTGTCCTTGGATGAACAGTGGCATATCATACACACTTTTCCTAGGTTTTTCCACCAACCACGCGCCTGGGCGATCCCTCTGGAGTGGGATACGGAAGCTGCTCTTTTTACGGCCGCCGGCTTCCCCTGTCGGCCGTAAAAAGGCCAGGGGGCTGTGGGTGACTGCGCCTGTCCACTGCTGGGCAGCGCGTCCTTTGTTAAGATGAAGGAAAACTCTCCCAAAACCCCCTCCCTCCCCGCCCCCCCCCCCCCCCCACCGGCAGACCTGCTCTCAAGTCTCATGGACCAGAATGATCTGCAGCCCGTACCTGCACCCATCACCTGGCATGACACACAGGCCAGCCTCAGTGGGGGTCGGGCCGGCCAGGGAGCAGCAGCCAGCCACTTCCCTCTGGGGCCTAGGTTTCCTCCTGGGCACGAGGAAGGAGTTGAAGGAGACCAGCCTTCCCACTTCCCATCCTGTAAGTGCTCCTTTCCCAGGATGCCCTCCCCCGGGAGTCGCATGCACAGTCACTCACTCGATGGTCACTGTGTTTTACATTTGGCCTCACCGTTGGGAATAATGTCTGTAAAACGGCCTTATTGGCTTGCTATATATTTTTCTAAAGCCACTAAAATATACACATAGTGACTTAAATGACAAATGCTCATCTCTGCACCACTGAAAATGGTCTCATTTGTGCCATCTGCGGGACGGTAACACGGTTGAGAAAATATTGAAATAAATACTCCAGGGTTCCTTTCAGGAGATTTACTCTTCCATGATTTTTAATGGAATGGCAAAAACAAACAAATAAATAATAAACAAACAGGAAAGAAAGAAAAAACCTGACATGGTAGTGCGGTCAACGTGGTGAAAACAAAACAAGATTTTTAAAAAATCAGTAAAAATGCAACATGGTACCCTGGATCGGATCCTGGCACAGACACAGGACACCAGTGGAAAAGCTGCTTCTCAATTTTGACAAAGGTCCCGTGGTGCGTGACATGTTACCATGAGGGGAAACTGGATGAGGAGTGTGTAAGAACTCGCAATACGAACTTTGTAACCTTTCTGTTAAAATTATTCCAAGACACGAAATTTATTTTAAGTAGATAACTTCATAGGGTGGAATGATCTTTTTGCTTTGACATTTCTGTTGCTGTCATCAGCAAGAGCCACTGAGTGGGGGACATTTGGGATTTCCTTGAGCAGAACAGCACAAGGGTTAGGCAACTATTGAAATGTTAAGTTCACACCTGAGGCTCTACCCCTCACTATGTAACAGCCGCGACTAGATAAAACAAACAAACAAACAAA
>PVKU01012902.1:0-32257 GCA_004027475.1 Anoura caudifer | reverse complement strand
TTCTATTTCCTTATTCATGTTGATATAGTTTGCAGTGAGCTCATCGTAGCTTCCTTGTAGTTTTTGGTAGCTCATTGAGAGCTCTTGGAGCTTCCTGACCACCATTGCTTTGAACTCAAAATTGGATAGTTGAGCTGCCTCTATTTCATTTAGCATTCTTTCTGGGGCTTCCTCCTTTTCTTTCATTTGGGGGTTGTTTGTCTTCCCATTGTTTGTGAGACTCTTCTTGTTAGCCTCAGCTTCTTAAATTTGTTTGTTCTGGTTCCCTGGGTTTATGGTGTGAACTCTGTGTTAGAATGCCTGTGAAATTCAATGGTGTTATCTCCTTCAGGTATCCTGGTGTTCACTGCTTCCAGTGTCTCAGTTGTTGAAATGCCCCTTCTTTGGAGCCAACTCTGGTAGTTCCTCAAAAAATTAAACTGAATTACCATATGATTCACTTCTGAACATATACCCAAAAGAAGCAAAAGCATTGACTTGAAGAGACATTTGTATACCAATATTTGTGGCATCATTATTCTTTTTTCTTTTTTTGTTGTTGACACTATTGCAGATGTTCCTTCCCATTTTTTCTCTTTCACCCCTCTTCTCCTGTCCACAACTTCCCCTTTTCTGGCCATCACCACACTTTTGTATGTGTCCATGCGTTATACATATATGTTCTTTGATTTATCCCTTCAACTGTTCTCATCCAGTACTCACAAACCCTGACCCTCTGAAAACTGTCAAAGTATCCATGTCTCTGTTTCATTTTGTCAGTTTATTTTGTTCATCAGATTTCACATATAAGTGAAGTGATGTGGTGTATTTACCTTTCACTGACTGGCTTATTTCACTTAGCATAATAATCTCCAGGTGTGTTCATACTGTTGCAAAATATAAGATTTCCTTATTTTTTTATGGCTGTGTAGTATTCCATTGTGTAAATGTACCACTTTTTTATCCACTCATCTACTTATGGGCATGTGGGCAGTTTCCAGATCTTGGCTATTGTAAATAATGTTGCTATGAACATAGTACTGTGTCTATTCTTTTGAATTGTTATTTTCAGATGCTTAAGATATATTCCCAGAAGTGTTATCACTGGGTCAAAAGACAGTTCTCTTCTAAATTTTTTGAGGAAACTCAATTTTATTCTCCACAGTGGCTGCATCAGTCTCCATTCCTACCAAGAGTTTAATAGGGTTCCCATTTCTCCACATCCATGTCAGCACTTGTTGTTTGTTGACTTACTGATGGTAGCCATTCTGTTGGGTGTGAGGTGATATTTCATTGTGGTTTTTATATGCATCTCTGATCATTAGTGATGTTGTGCATTTTTTTTATATGTCTGTTGGCCATCTGCATGTCCTCTTTTGAGAAGAGTCTGTTTAGGTCCCTTGCCTATTTTTTTATTGGATTGTCCTCCTGGTGTTTTAATCATGTAATAAATCATATATATATGTATAAAAAACATATATCATGTATAGATGATATATATGATTAACCCCTTATCAGGTGTATCATTGGCAAATATGTTCTCCCATATGATGGGTTTTCTTTTATTTTGTTGATGATTTCTTTTGCTGTGCAGAAGATTTTTAGTTTGATTTAGATATGTAGAGCCATTTGTTTACTTTTTATATTTTCCATTGCCCTATAGGGAGACATATTGGCAAAAATATTCTTCAAGAGTTGTCTGAGATTTTACTGCCTATATATTCTTCTAAGATTTTTATGATTGTGTGGCTTACATTTAATTTTTTATCCATTTTGAGTTTATTCCTGTGTATCACGTAAGTTGATGGTATAGTTTTTTATGTATGTATTTGTTTAATTTTCCCAACAACATTTATTGAAGAGACCCTCTTTACTCCATTGCATGGTCTTGCCTCCTTTGTCAAATATTAGTTGATCATATAGGCAAGGGTTGATTATTTGGCTCTCTGTTCTGTTTCAATTATCTAAATGGCTGTTCTTATGTCAGTACCTGGATATTTTGATTACCTTGGCCTTTTAATGTAGTTTGATATTAAGTAATGTGATCTCTCCAACTTCTTCTCAAGATTGCTAAAGCTATTTGGGGTCTTTTATGGTTCCATATAATGGAACCATAAAAGTATTTGGTCTAGATATGTGAAATATGTCATTATCATTTTAATTGGATTTGTGTTGAATCTATAGTTTTCATTGGGTAGTATAGGCATTTTAATGATGTTAATTATTCCAACCCATAAACATGATACATGCTTCCACTTATTTGTATTTTCCTCAGTTTGTTTCTTCAATGTCCTATAGTTTTCTGAGTACATGATTTTACTTCCTTGGTTAAATATATTCCTTCTTTTTTTTGTTGCAATAGTAAATGAGATTGTCTTCTTGGCTTCTCTTTCCGATAATTTCTTGTTGTATAGAAATGCCACCAATTTCTGGATATTAATTTTTTATTCTGATACTTTGCAAAATTAATTTATTAGTTCTAGTAGTTTTTTTGTGAAATCATTTTGGTTTTCCGTATACAATATCATGTCATCTGCAAATAATGACAATTTCACATTATTTCCAATTTGGGTGCCCTTTATTTCTTCTTTTCTGATTGCTATGGCTAGGACTTCCAGTATTAGATTGAAGATGAGTGGTAAAAGTAAACACCCCTGTCTTGTTCCTTATCTTAAGAAAAACACTTAGTTTTTACATGTTGAGTATGATGTTGGCAATAGGTTTCTGGTGTATGGCCTTTATTATGTTGTAGTATGCTCCTTCTATTTCCACTTTGTTGAGTGTTTTTATCATCAACAGGTGTTGTACTTTATCAAATGATTTGTCTGAATCTGTTGATATGATTTTGTGTTTTTTTTTAAATTGGACTTTATATCTATCTATTTATTTATTTATTTTTTATTGTTCCAGTAGAGTTGTCTCCATTTTCACCCAACCATGGCCACCCACCCCACCATGGCCACTCACCCCACCTTTCCCTGACTCACACCCTCGAACCTACCCCCTTTGGCTTCATCCATGTGTCCTTTTTACAATAGCCAAGTGCTGGAAGCAAACTAAATACCCACCAGCAAATGATTATATTATTTTTACCCTTCATTTAGTTTATATGACATATTAAATGTATTGATTTGCAGATATTGTACCAAACTTGCATCCCTAGGATAAATCCCACTTGATCATGGTCTATGATCTTCTTAATGTATTGCTGAATCCGGTTTGCTAACATTTTGATGAAAATTTTAGAACTTCATCTATAATGGATATTGACCTACATATTTTATTTATGGACTGTCTTTATCTAGTTTTGGCGTTAGAATAATCTTGGCCTTCTAAAATGAGCTTGTGAGTCTTTGGTTGTTTTGCATTATTTGGAGTATTTTGAGAAGAATAAATGTTAGTTGTTTTTTAAATGTTTGGTAAAATTCACCTCTGAGACTGTTCTGTCCAGGACTTTTATTTGTGTTTTCTTTGTTGTTGTTTGCTTACTGTTTCCATTTATAGGTTGTCATATGTTTATTCAGATTCTCTGATATTCAGTTTTAAAAGATTGTATTTCCCTAGGAATATATCCATTTCTTCCAGATTGTCTCATTTATCAACATATAGTTATTCATAATATATATTTTTCACAATTCTTCGGGGGTATTTTTGGGTCAGTTGTCAATTCTTTTTATATCTAATTTTAATTTTTTGTTTTTGTTTTAATTAATGTATTTATTTTAATTGTTGTTTGAGTACAGTTTTCTGCCTTTCCCCTCACCACAACCACACCACCCAGTGCTCCCTACCTCCCTTCTGTTTCCACCCCCCCCCCACGTTATTGTCTATGTGTCCCTTACACTTGTTCCTGCAAACCTTTCACCCTTTTACCCTGAAATTCCCTCCCCTCGCCCCTCTGGTCACTGACAGCATGTGCTCTATTTCAGTGTTTTTGGTTATATTTTGCTTGTTTGTTTGTTTTGTTGATTAGGTTCCGGTTAAAGGTGAGATCATATGGTATTTTTCTTTCACCACCTGGCTTACTTCACTTAGCATAATGCTTTCCAGTTCCATCCATGCTGTCACAAATGTTAGGAGGTCTTTCTTTCTTTCTGCTGCAGAGAATTCCATTGCATAAATGGAATAGTTTTTTGATCCATTCGTTCATTGACGGGCACTTAGGTTGTTCCCAGCATTCAGCTATTGTAAATTGTGCTGCTATGAACATTGGGGTGCATAGGTTCTTTTGGATTAGTGTTTCAGGGTTCTTAGGATATAATGCTAGCACTGCCTTTTGTCAGGTCAAAAGGCAGTTCCATTTTTAGTTTCCTGAGAAAATTCCATGCTGTTTTCCATAGTAGTTGTACCAGTCTGCAATCCCACCAACAGTGCACTAGGGTCCTCCTTTCTCCACAACTTCTCCAACACTTGCTGTTTGTTGCTTTGTTTATGACTATTCTGACCGCTATAAGGTGGTATCTCATTGTGGTTTTAATTTCCATCTCTCTGATAGCTAGCGATACTGACCATCTTTTCATGTGTTTCTGGACCCTCTGTATGTCTTCTTTGGAGAAATGTCTGTTCAAGACCTTTGCCCATTTTTTAATTGGGTTGCTTGTCTTCTTAAAGTGAAGTCCTGTGAGTTCTTTATATATTTTGGAGATTAAACCCTTGTCTGAGGTATCATTGGTAAATAGGTTTTCCCATAAAATTGGTTCTCCTTTTATTTTAATACTGTTTTCTTTAGCCATGCAGAAGCTTTTTATTTTGATGAGATCCCATTTGTTTATTCTTTTATGTCCCTTGCTGTAAGGGATATATCAGTGAAAATACTACTGCATGAAATATCTGAGATTTTCCTGCCAATGTTCTTCTCTAGGACTTTAATGGTGTCATGGCTTATATTTAAATCATTTATCCACCTTGAATTTATTTTTGTGTATAGTGTAAGTTGGTGCTCGAGTTACATTTTTTTTTTTTTTTTTGCATGTAGCTGTCCAGCTCTCCCAACACCATTTGTTGAGGAGGCTATCTTTACTCCATTTTATGCTGATGCCCCCTTTGTGGAATATTAATTGACCATAGAGACTTGAGTTTATCTCTGTTCTGTTCCATTAGTCTATCTGTCTTTTTTTTTTTTATGTCAGTATCAGGCTGTTTTGATTACAGTGGCCTTGTAATACAGTTTGGTATCAAGTATTGTGATCCCTCCTACTTTCCTCTTCTTTCTCAAAATTGCAGCAGCTATTTAGGGTAATTTATGGCTCCATATAAATTTTTGAAGTGTTTGTTCTATGTCTGTGAAATATGCCATTGGTATTTTAATAAATGTTTCATTGAATCTGTAAGTTGCTTTGGGTAGTAGGGATATTTTGATGATGTGAATTCTTCAGATCCATGAACATGGTATATGTTTCCATTTATTTGTGTCTTCCTTGATTTCTTTCTTCAGTGTTGCATTGTTTCCTGAGTACAGGTCTTTTACCTCCTTGGTTAGGTTTATTCCTAGGTATTTTATTTTTCTTGTTGCTATATCAAATGGGATTTTTTTTCTTGATTTCTGTTTCTGCTGTTGCATTGTTGGTATACAAAAATGCCTTTGATTTCTGGATATCGACTATGTATTCCACTGTTTTGCCAAATTCACTTATTAGGTCAAGCAGTTTTTTGACAGACTGTATAGGATTTTCTATGGACACTATCATGTCATCTGCAAACAATGACTGTTTTGTTTCCTCCTTTCCCACTTGGATGCCTTTTATTTCTTTTCCTTGTGTGACTGCTGTGGCTAGGACTTCAAATGCTATGTGGAATAGGAGTGATAAAAGCAGAAATCCTTGTCATATTCCTGATCTTAGTGGGAAAGCTTTCAATTTTTGCACATTGAGTTTGACATTGGCTTAGGTCTCTTGTATATAGCCTTTATTATGTTGAGGAGTGCTCCCTCTATTCTCACTTTGCTACGTGTTTTTATTATAAATGGGTACTGCACTTTATCAAATGCATTTTCAGCATCTATTAATATGATTATGTGCTTTTTGTCTTTCATTTTTTAATGTGATGTATTACGTTTATTGATTTGTGAATATTATACCATCCTTGCATCCCTGGGATGAGTCCCACTTGATCATACTGTATAACATTTTAACAAATGCTGGATGTGTTTTGCCAATATTTTGTTGAGGATTTTAGCCTCTATGTTCATCAACAACCTTGGGCTGAAGTTTTCATTCTTTGTTATGTCTTTATCTAGTTTGGGGATTAGGATTATGCTGGCTTCATAAAATGAATTTGGGAGTCTTCCCTCTTCTTGGATTTTTTGGAATAATCTGTGAAGGATAGGGGTTAGCTCAACCTCTAATGCTTTGTAGACTTCTCCTGGGAAACCATCTGGTCCAGAGCTTTTGTGATTCAGGAGATTTTGATTACTGCTTCAATTTTATCAGTAGTTATTGGTCTGCTCAGGCTTTCTGCTTCTCCTTCATTCAGTTTTGGAAGATTATAATTTTCTACAAATTTGTCCATTGCACCTAGGTTTTCAAATTTTGTGGCTTATAGTCAATTGTAGTAATTTCTTACACCCTTTGTATTTCTGTGGTGTCAGTTGTAATCTCTCCTCTTCATTTCTGATTGTGTTTATTTGGGTCCTCTCTCTTTTTTTCTTGATGAGCCTGCTTAAAGGCTTGTTGATTTTATTTATCTTTTCAAAGAACCAGCTTCTGGATTTATTGATCCTTAGAATTGTGTCTTTAGTCTCTATGTCATTTAATTCTGCTCTGATCTTGGTTGTTTCTTTCCTTCTATTTGCTTTGGGCTGTCTTTGTTGTTGTTCCACAAGTTCTTATAGTTGTAGAGTTAGGTTGTTTTTGTGAAATATTTCTCTCTTTTTTAGGTAAGCCTGCATCGCTATGAACTTCCATCACAGGACTGCTTTCACTGTGCCCCATAAGTTTTGAATTGTTTTAAGGTCATTTTTGTTTCTTTCCAGAAACTTTTTGATTTCCTCCCTAATTTCATTCTTGACCCATTCATTGTTTAATAGCATCCTATTAAATCTCCATGACTTTGATTTTTTTTTTCTTTCCTTGGTGTTGGTTTCTAGCTTCAGTCCCTTGGTGTTGGAGAAAATGCTTGATATGATTTCAATTTTCTTGAATTTGTTGAGGCTTGTTTTGTGTCCTATCATGTGGTCTACCTTTGAAAATGTTCCATGTGGTTTTGAAAAAATTGTGTATTTTGCTTCTTTGGGATGAAAGGCTCCATATATATCAGTTAAGTTCATTTCATCTACGGCCTTGTTCAATGCCACATCTTTGTTGATATTTTGTTTGGAAGATCTGTCCATATTTGACAGTGGGGTTTTAAAACCCCTAGTATAATAGTGTTGCTGCCAATATCTTTCTTGAATTCTTCTAAGATTTTCTTTATGTATTTGGGTGCTCCTATAATGAATGCATATATATTTACAATGTTATGACCTCTTTATGGATTCTTCTGTTAAGTATTATGAAGTGACCTTCTGGGTCTCTCTTTATGGACCTTTTTTTGAAGTCTATTTTGTCTGATGTGAGTATTGCTACTCTGTTTTTTTTTTTTTTTTCCCATCTGTTTGCTTGGAAAATTTGTTTCTAGCCCTTCACTTTCAGTCTGTGTTTGTGTTTTGTTTCAGGTTGTCTGTTGTAGGAAATACATGTGTGGGTCATGCTTTCTTATCCATTGAGCTATTTTATGTCTTTCGATTAGAACATTTAATCCATTTATGTTAATTATTGATAGGTACTTATTTGTTACCATTTTTTGTACCTGTGTTCCTCTCTCTCTCTCTCTCTCTCATCCTTCTTTTCCTTAAAGCAGTCCCTTTAGCATCTCTTGCAGAGTTGGCTTCATGGAGGTGTATTCTTTTAGACTTCTTTTGTCTGGGAAGCTCCTTATTTGGCCCTCTATCTTGTTTGAGAGCCTTGCTGGGTAAAGTTGTCTTGGTTGCAGCCCTCTGGTTCTCATTACCTGGACCCTTTCTTGTCATTGTCTTCCATCTTAGAGCATTTCCTTTGAGAAGTAAGCTGCTAACCTTATTGAGGTTCCCTTGTATGTTACTTCCTTTTTCTCCCTTTCTCCCTTTAAGATTCTGTCTTTGTCTTGGAATTTTGCCATTTTAATTATGATGTGTCTTGAAGTGGGCCTCGTTGGGTTCCTCTTGTATGGGACTCTCTGTGTTTCATGGATTTGTGTGACTTTTTCTCTCATCAAATTAGGGACGTTTTCCATCACTACTTTTTCAAATAGGTTTTCTATCCCTTGCTCTTCTCCTTCTGGTATCCCTATTATATGGATATTATTACATTTCATGTTGTCCTGTGTTTCCCTTCATCCCTCTTCTTTCTTTCTGTGCCTCTTTTCCTTTTCTTGCTCTTTCTGGGTGTTTTTTTTTTTCCTACCTTGTCCTCCAGTTCACTGATTTGATCATCTGCTTCATCAGTCCTGCTTTTGATTCCCTCTACTGTGTTCTTCAGTTCAGAAATTATATTCTTCATTTCCTCTTGGCCCTTGTTGATAGTTTCTATATCCTTTTCCATGTTGATACAGTTTGCAGTGAGTTCTTTGTAGTTCCCCTGTAGTTTCTGGTAAGTCATTGTGAGCTCATGGATCTTCCTGACAACCATTGCCTTGAACTCAGTATCTAAAAATTTATTTCCTCTGTTTCATTGAGCATTCTTTCTGAGGCTTCCTCCTTTCTTTTCATTTTGGGATTGTTTCTTTGTCTTCCCATTGTTTTTGAGACTCTACTTGTTAGCCTCTGCTTCTGAAATTGATCTGTTCTGTCAACCTGGGTTTATGGTGTGAACTTCTATGGTAGAATACCTGTGAGGTTCAGTGGTGCAGTCTCCTTAATCTCCTGATCTCGCTGGTGTTGGGCTGTCATTTATGTTGGCTCTGTGTATGTCTTTGTGTTTTGATTGTTGTTGGGTCTTTTTTTTTTGTGGGTCCTTTTCTTCAGTTGGTTAACTGAGGGTCACTCCATCTGCCACATATTATATTCTGTTGTGCAGGTGTGGACAGGTTGTGTTGAAGCTGATTCTTCTTTGTGTACAAAGTTTTGAGGCTTCTCTCTTGCTCTTGTTCAGTTATTTGTTGTGGGTAATTTCTCCACCTTTTAGTTGTACTTCCAGATAGGTCCTGGATTGAAGATAGTGTGGTTTTCACTCCCTCTTTCACCTTCTTCTGTTGTTATCTGTTGGTAGTTCCTTTGTTGGTGGGTTTCCTCTTCTAGCAGGTGTACTGGTGTTCATCATTCCCACCTTTCGAGTTCTCTGGAGTAAGAAAGTGAAATTTTTCTCACTGTCTCTGTTGTTGTGATGACCTCTGTTTGGGTCTAATTCAGGTGTTTTGTACACTCCTGGTATTATTATCTCACCTTTGGGAAAAGAAGAAAAAAAAAAGGGAAGGAAGGAAGGGAGAAGGAATAAAAGCAGGGAGGAAGCATGAAAGGAAGGAGAAAAGAAAAAAGAAAAAAGGGAGAGAAGGAAAGGAAGAAGGAATTTAAAAAAAGAAAGAAGGAAGAAGGATCAAAAAAGGAAACAGGAAGGAAGGAAGAAGGGATAAAAAAGATAGAAGGAAAGAAAGGAGGGAGGAATTTAAAAGAATTAAATAAAAAATATGAAAAGAAGGAAGGAAGAAGGAATAAAAAAAGAAGGAAAGAAAGGAAGGAATTTGAACACACAAAAAAGTATTCTGCTGGCTTTAAGAACTGGTCAGGCCTGTTCTTCTGGTCTTCCTGGCTGCTTTGGGCTGAGGAGGGATTGGTTTTGCTTTTCTCCCTTCCTGAGTCACACTCTTTGCTGTTGTCCAGCCTCCATCCCAGTTCCTCAGTGCCCTTCTGTGCCCAGCCTAGTCCTTTAGTCCACCAGTTGCATTGTCCTTGAGGTCCACCATTAGGGGCAACTCACACACCACCTTCTTGATTGTTGCTTTCCTGGATGCTAGGAACTCTCAGTGCCCCTTCAGGGTAGTTCACCCCCACACTGTGTCAAGTCTTTCTGGAGACTGCAGCTCTCCTCAGTGGGGCTTTCCAGCCTTCATCCTAGAGAGCCAATTGGTCCTGCAGGGGTCTGGGCTCAGGGGCTAGGTGGGAGGTGTTCCTGTCCCTGGTGCCTAGGGTCTGAGCACAGGCAGGCAGCTGCACCATCCCCCTATGCTTCTGAATGGGGCTAGGATGGGCTGCTGCAGGCTGCAGACCAGGTGTGCACTGAAGTCTTCAGTTCCTCTGGAGTGGGTGTGGGCAGGCCCACCATCAGGACACCAGGTATGCACCGTCCTCAGTGCTTCAGGGTGTGGGCATGGGAGGGTGTGCACCAACCCCAAGACTGTGGGGGTAGGGGCACAGGAATTGGGCAGCTGCTGAGAAAAATTCCACAAACAGCCATGGTGTTACTCTTTTTTCTCTTTTTCTTTTTGAAAAATTCTTCCTATTTAGCCCCTAGGTCCAAACAAGCCCCTGGCCTTTCACAAGAATCTTGCAGCGGACCTGGTGGGCGCCCGGCCTGTGGCTGCAGCCACCCTGGTCCCCACTCTGGTCCCAGGGACCTTATTGTCCTTAAGCACTCTCCTTACCATCTGATTTTTCAATGTCCTCTACAATTTTGGTTTCTAATCTTCATATATTCTGGAATACCGTTGGTTGTTCACTCTGTTCCTCAGAAGATTGGCTAGGTGTTTCATCTGTGTGCAGGGGGACATGGTCCCTGCTTTCACCTATCTCACCACCATCTTCTCTCAATAATATTCTATGATCTAATTTTATTTATTTTGTTCCACTCTTTTTTATACTTGATAGGTCTGGTTAAATTTTTGTCAATCTTGTTTATCTTTTCAAAGAACCAGCTCTCGGATTCATTAATCTCTTGTATTTTTTAAAAAATATTCTATTTCATTTATTTCTGCTTTGATCTTTATTATTTCCTTTTATGCACACATTGGGCTTTGTTGTTTCTTCTGGTTCCTTTAACTGTAAAGTTAGACTGTTCTTTTTTTTTTTTGCATTCTGCATTAGACCAGTAATGTTATGAATTTTCCTCTTAAGACTGCTTCTGATGTGTCCCATATATTTTGGGTTGTTGTGTTTTCATTTTCATTTGTTTCAAGGTAACTTGTATGTTTTTCAATTTTTTTTTTGTGGTTGATTTTTAATTTCATACCATTATGGTGAGAGAAGATGCTTGATATTATTTCAGTCTTCTTTAATTTATTGAGACTTGTATTCTATTCTAATATGTCATCTATTCTACAAAATGTTCCATGTACATTTGAAAAAATGTGTATTTGGCTATTTTTTAAAGTATTTTATTGATAATGCTATTACAGTTTTCCTGATTTTTTCCCCGTTATCTCCCCTCTGCCCTGAATCCCCAGCCCTCCCACATTCCCCACCCACCTCGTTCATGTCCATGGGTTGTACATATAAGTTCTTTGATCTCTCTGTTTCTTATGTCATTCTTAAGTTCTCCCTGTCTATTTGATGCCTACCAATTGTACTTCTTATTCCCTATACCTTTCCTCTCCTATTCTTCCCCACCCCTTTCCCACTGAAAACCGCCCATGTGATGTCCATTTTTCTGATTCTGTTCCTGTTCTAGTTGTTTGCATAGTTTTTGTTGTTTTTCTTTTTTTCTTTTTTTTAGGTTCAGCTGTTGATAGTAGTGTTTGTTGTCATTTTACCATTCATAGTTTTGGATCTTCTTCTATTTCTTAGAGAACTACCTTTAACATTTCATATAATAAGGGCTTGGTGATGATGAACTCCTTTAATTTTACCTTATCTGGAAAGTACTTTATCTGCCCTTCCATTCTAAATGATAGCTTTGCTAGATAGAGTAATCTTGAATGTAGGTACTTTCCTTTCATGACTTCAACTACTTCTTTCCAGCCCCTTCTTGCCTACAAGGTTTCTTTTGAGAAATCAGCTGATAGTCTTATTGGCACTCCTTTGTAGGTAAGTCTCTCCTTTCCTCTTCCTGCTCTTAAGATTTTTTTCTTTGTCTTTAATCTTGGGTAACTTAATGATGATGTGCCTTGGTGTGTTCCTCTTTGGGTACAATTTCTTTGGGACTCTGTGGGCTTCCTGGACTTCCTGGAAGTCTATTTACTTTGCTAGATTGGGGAAGTTTTCTTTCCTCATTTGTTCAAATAAGTTTTCAACTTCTTGCTCCTGTTCTTCTCCTTCTGGCACCCCTATGATTTGGATGTTATAGTGCTTAAAGATGTCCTGGAGGTTCCTAAGCCTCACCTCATTTTTCTGAATTCTTGTTTCTTCATTCTGTTGTGGTTGGATGTTTATTTCTTCCTTTTGCTCCAAATTGTTGATTTGATTCCTGGTTTCCTTCCCATCACTGTTGGTTCCCTAAATATCTTGCTTTATTTCACTTTGGGTAACCTTCATTTGTTCCTTCATTTTGCAACCAAGCTCCATCAGTTCTGTGAGCATCTTGATTACCAGTGTTTTGAATTCTACATTAGATATGTTGGCTCTCCTTATCAATTTGTTCTATTTCTGGAGCTTTGATGTGTTCTTTCATTTGGGCCATATTTCTTTGTGTTGGCACACCTCTTAAATTGTAAAAGGGTGGGGCCTTAGGTATTCTCCAGGGCAGGGCAACCCTCACTGCCTTCTGTTGCTGTCTGTGGGGGAGGGATCAGAGAGAGAACAGTGCAAGTTGCTTGGTTGGCTCTGGGCCCACTTTCCAAAGAACTCTTGTGTGAGACTGGGTGTTTTTCCCACCATGGAAACCCCTGACACAGTCAGCTTTGAGTCTCCGTTTCCTGTTTAGACAACCCTGCCTGTGTGGTCCACTGTCTCACCATGGTCTTTTCATCCAGCTCTGCCTGTGTGGTCTGCTGCCTTACTGTGGGTCATTTCAGCCAGCCTTGCTCATGAGGTCTGCTTCTTTGCCACGGGTCTCCTCTGCACACCTGGCTGTGTAATCCTTTCTAGTGACCTGGTTGAATATTTCCTTAATTCCTTCATTGTCAGAATTCCATTCCATTCAATATTTTGGCACTTCTGGTTGTTTACTCTTTTTAGATTGATTGTTATCCTCTTGGTTGTGCTAGTAAGCAAGGGTTTCTGCGAACACCTCCAACTTGGCTGGTGTTCTCTATATGCCTATATTTGGCTCTTAAGAAGATATACAGAGAAGATGGCAGTGAGGTAGGTGGGAACAGAGCCCAGGTCTCCCTGTGCCCAGCTAGAACACTTAGCCAATCTTCTGAGGAACAGCCAATGGAATCCCAGCTTATATGAAGTTTGGGGGCCTAAATGGTAGATGACACTGAAAAATAGATGGTGAGGAGATTGTGTTGGGACGGTAAGGTCCCTGGGATCTGCACAGGGGCCTATACTGCTGTGGCCCCCCATCCCCCAGTGCCTGCCACAGGATACTGGGAGAAGAGTAGATCACCAGTTCCCTCCCCTATCAGAGCAGGGAAGGCAACACAGCACCAGGAGGGACCTGGATGGTTGAAGTTGCTGGGGGGGAATAGAGATGAAGTAGGAGACACACAGAGGTGGTATATGCCCACTGGGACTGTGGAGACCAGTTGGGTCATTACCAGAGAAACTGGGGAGTTGGGTGATACCTGGAGAAGGGAGAAGAGTTGGGCTGTGTCAGACTGTGACCTGGGTAGTCTCCAGACTTGTTAGAAAGTTGGGCTGTGTGAAAAGCTGTGTACTTGTTAAGAACAGAGGGCTTAAACAAAAGATTTTTACTAAAAAAAAATGGCTCACAGCTGCTTTGTAAGGAACTCTGATACAGTGACTGGTATACCCTGAAGGTGATTTGAGCTGCGTGCCTCTGCTTGGCTTGGGCTGCTCACTTGACTGTGGATTCGAGCAGCATGCCAGCACTTGACTCTGGCAGCTTGCTGGGCAGCTGATTCATCCCACTGGCCCTGAGGCTGATTTGAGCTACATGCCTGACTTGGGCCACTAGCCTGGCAGTTGAGTCACACCAATCATCTGGAAGCTGACTGGTGACACTCACCCTGCAGATGATTCTGGCTGTCCATGGCATCATTTGCACCAAGGCTGATTTAAACCATGCACCTGAGCTTGACTCACCCTGCTTGCCCACAGACTGAGTGGCTGATTTGAGTCACTTGCCCATGCTTGACTCACACTGCTTGCTGAGGCTGAGTGGCACCATACACCTGGAGGCTGACTGGTGGTGGGCTCTGGCAGTGATGGGCTCAAAAAGAGCAAAGAGGAGGTGAACCACATGACCCCCAGTGCAACTGGTGAATTAAAGGTACAGGCCTGGCACAGATGGACAGTGAGGGACTGGCAGCTCACGGAGGAGCTGAGCTGGAAGCTGGGAAACTGAATATTGTGGCCCAGAACTGACCCCATATCCTCCCAAAACCATAGGAAGGGGGAAGAGAAAAGCCCAGCTCTCCTCTTCCTGTGGCACCCAGGAAGACCAGCAGAACTCACTCAACAGGATTGAAGTCAGCAGGAGGCTTATTTTTTTCTTTCCTC
Organism: Anoura caudifer; assembly: GCA_004027475.1. Taxonomy (NCBI): domain Eukaryota; kingdom Metazoa; phylum Chordata; class Mammalia; order Chiroptera; family Phyllostomidae; genus Anoura; species Anoura caudifer. Next base: position 17,769 of record PVKU01012902.1, on the reverse strand, counting down.
TCTTTTTTTTCTTCCCCCAAGTGAAACAATAAGACCTGGAATTGTGAAAGTTCCAGAGACAGATCCAAAGGGGGAACACAAGGGTAATCCCCAAAACTGAGAAACTGAGACAAATGTCCCTTCGCTATCCCATAGAACTGACATTTTATTATTTGTATAATTATTATTTTTTCATCATTTTTACTTCTTTTATTTTATTAGTATTTTTTATTTCTCTTCTTTCTGTTTAGTTTTCTGTCTAGTTTTCTTCATGTTATTTCTCTGTTTAATTGCACTGTCTGACTGGTATTCTTATTCTTTATTGTATTTTAATTTTTCTCCTTTCACTTCACTTGTGTTCCAATAACACACTACTCTTGATTGTGCACTTACCGTTCTGGTTATCCACATCATATATTTCTTGTCATATTATTGTTGTTACAATATTATCATAAATAATTGTTGTTCCATATAATCATAATCACTACACAGCAACCATCCCTGATCTTAGTGTACATCACTATATTCCTGAGCTTTATTATTGGTATGGTTAACTTTATTCTCTTGCACACTATATGTACTTTCTATCCTTTATTTTCACTGTATCTCATCATCTAAACTTGCATAAGCACTCTGTTTTCTGGATTCAGCTCACAATCCTCCTCCCCTCTAACAAGAGTCTTACCTCTCTTCCACCTTTTATAAAAAGTGGCTAGTTGGGTGAAATATCATAGTCAATGCTTTACTTGTCCAACAAATCTCTTGTCTCTTCTCTACTTATTCCTACTTTAAATCCGCTAGAATACTATCCCACTTTCTTAATCCATTTTCCTACCCCTGCCACTGATCACATACACGAATATGTGGGAAGTGTGAACATCAGTATACCCACCGGAGGAGAGAAACCACCAACAAAGGAACCACAAAAAGGTAAAAACCAAAGTACAACAAAGAAGCCCATGCAAACAGTAGAAAGGGGAAACCTAGAACATCCAGACAAGGAGATCAGACCACACCACTGAATCCCATAGAATTCCTAACATGGAAGTTCACCCTACAAAGACAGCTAGCAAGGCAAAATATCAGCAAGTATAGAAACAAACAAAAACTGCCACCTAAAATGGGAAGATAAAAAGGAACCTGCAATAAAAAGGAATGGATGACTCTCCACTAAAAGAGCTAAATGAAAGGGGGGTAAGCAAAATATCAGATATACATTTCAAAAGAATTATTATCAAGATGCTGAAGGAACTCACAGACAACTACAAGGAACTGAGTGAGAACTACAACAGTATGAAAAAGGAAATAGAAACTATAGACAATAACCAGGAAGAAATGAATAATAAAATCTTGGAAATGAAAAACACACTAGAAGGATTTACAAGCAGGCTGGATGAAGCAGAAGAGTGAAGTAGTAAGCTGGGAGACAAAGTGGAAAGAAACACCCAGGTAGAGCAGCTGCATAAAAAAGATTCAAGAAATATGAAGATACTTAGGGGAACTCCAAGATAACATGAAATACAACATTCAAATCATAGGAATACCAGAAGGAGAAGAAAAGGAACAAAGGATAGAAACCCTGTTTGAAAAAATAATGTCACAAAACTTCTGAACCTGTAGAGAAAAAAAAACCATGCAAGTTCTGGAAGCACAGAGAGTCCCAAACAAGATGAACCCAAAGAGACCAACTCCAAGATGTACCATAATTAAAATGCCAAGTATTAAAGACAAAGAAAGAATATTAAAAATAGCAAGGGAGAAACAAGAACTAACATACAAAGGGGATCCAATAAGTCTAGCAGCTGATTTCTCCATAGAAACACTCCAATCCAGAAGAGAATGGCAAGAGATACCAAGTAACAAAAAACAAAGGGCTACACCCAAGTTATTCTGTGCAGCAAGCCTCTCAATTAAAATGCAAGGTGAAATATGGATTTTTGCAAACAAAAGAAGGGTGAAAGAATACATCTCCATCAAACCAGCCCTACAAAATTTTCTAAAGGGACTACTATGAGAAGAGAAAGAAAAGGAGTGAAAGAGAGAGGAACACATGTACAAAGGGGGAAAAATGAACAAATACCTGTCGATAATAACTTAAATGTTAATGGAGTAAGTGCTCCAAAACAAAAGACCTAGAGTAACTGAATGGAAAAGAAATTGTGACACACACATATGTTGTGCACAAGAGACTCACCTCAGAACTATACCTGCATAGATTGAAAATGAAGGGTTTGAAAAAATATTCCAAGCAAATGGACAAAAAAGAGAAGGGGGTAGAAATATGCACACCACACAAAATAGACTTCCAAACAAGGGCCATAAAAAGAGACTCAGAGGACACTTCATGATACTTAAGGGAAGAATCCATCAAAAAGACATAAACATTGTAAATACATACACACCCAACATGGGAGCACCCAAATATATAAGGAAAATATTGGAGGACTTCACAAAAGATACAGACAGCAACAGAATTATAGTAGGAGATTTTATGATCCCACTGTCAAAAATGGATAGATCTTCCAAAGAAAACATCAAGAAAGATATTGTGGCATGGAACAATGTCCTAGATGAAATGGACTTAATGAATATATATGTAGAGCATCTGATCCCTAAGAAGCAAAATAAACAATCTTTTCAAATGCACATGGGATATTTTCAAAGATAAACTACATGACAGGACACAAAACGAACCTCAAAAAATTCAAGACAATTGAAATATCAAGCATTTTCTCTGACTGCAAAGGACTGAAAGTAGAAACAAACCTCAGGGAAAATCTCAGAAACCTGAAACTCATGGAGATTGAATAGCATGCTATTAAACAATGAATGGGTCAAGAATGAGATCAAGGAGGAAATTAAAAAGTTTCTGGAAACAAATGAAAATGAACTCACAGCAATCCAAAACTTATGGGATTCGGCACAGGCAGTCCTGAGAGGGAAGTTCATAGCAATACAGGACTACCTAAAAAATAAAGAAACATTTCAAATAAACAATCTAACCCTACAACTGAAAGAACTGGAGGAACAACAACAAAGACAGCCCAGAGTAAGTGTAAGGAAAAAAATAACTAAGAGTATAGCACAATTAAACAACATAGAGACTAAAAACACAGATCTAAGGACCAATAAATTCAGGAACTGATTCTTTGAAAAGATAAACAAAATCTATAAGCCTTTAAGCAGACTCATTAAGAAAAAAAGAGAAAGGACCTAAATTAACAAAATCAGAAATGAAAGAAGAGAGATTACAACTGATACCACAGAAATAAAAAGGATTGTAAGAATTTACTATGAAGAAGCATAGGCTAAGAAATATAAAAACCAAGGTGAAATGGAAAAATCTCTAGAAAAATAAAATCTTCCAAAACTCAATGAAGAAGAAGCAGAAAGTTTGAACAGGCCAATAACAACTGATGAAATTGAAGCAGTAATAATAATAATAAAAAAAAACCTCCTGAGACACAAAAGCCCTGGACTGGACAGTTTTACAGGAGAATGCTACAAAGCATTTAAGGAAGAGCTAACCCCTATCCTTCACAGACTATTCTAAAACATCCAAGAAGTGAGAAGACTCCCAAACTCTCTTTCTCTAATGCCAGAATCATCCTAAATCAAAAATCAGATAAAGACATAACAAAGAAAGAAAAATTCAGGCCACTATCACTGATGAACACAGACACTAAAATCCTCAACAAAATATTGGCAAACTGCATCCAGCAATACATTAAAAAAGACCATACACCATGAGCAAGTGGGATTTATCCCAGGGATGCAAGGATGGTAAAATATTCACAAATCAATAAATGTAACACATTGCATAAACAAAAGCAAAGAAAAAAATCACATGATCATATCAATAGACATGGAAAAAGCATTCAGTAAGGTACAGCACCCATATATGAGAAAAACAGTCAGCAAAGTGGGAAAAAAAAGAGTGTTCCTCAACATAATAAAGGCCATATATGAATGACCTACAACCAGCATAATACTCAATGTGCAAAAACTACAATCTTTCCCACTAAGATCAGGAACAAGACAAGGTTGTCCACTTTCATCACTTCTATTCAACATAGTACTGGAAGGTTTAGCCACAGCAATCAGACAAGAAAAGGAAATAAAAGGCATCCAAATTGGAAAGGAAGAAACACAACTGTCATTGTTTGCAGATGACATGATTGTGTCCTTTGTATATCATACAGCATCTGCCAAAAAAATGCTTGACCTAATAAATGAATTTGTCCAAACACCAGGATACAAAGTCAATATCCAGAAATCAAAGGCATTTTTGTATAACAACAATGAAACATCAGAAGCAGAAGTCAAGAAAAAAATCCCATTTGATATAGCAACAAGAAAAATAAATTGCTTAGGAATAAACCTGACCAAGGAGGTAAAAGACTTGTATGCAGAAAACTACACAATACTGAAGAAAGAAATCAAGGAAGACACAAACAAATGCAAACATATACCATGTTCATGGATCAGAAGAATTAACATCATCAAAATGTCCATACTACCCAAAGCAATTTACAAATTTAATGTGATTCCTATTAAAGTACCAATGGTATATTTTGCAGACATAGATCAAACACTTCAAAAATTTATATGGAACCATAAACAACCCCAAATAACTGCAGCAATTTTGAGAATGAAGAACAAAATATGATTGATCACAATACCTGATATCAAACTGTATTACCAGGGCACTATAATCAAAACAGTATGGTATTGGCATAAGAACAGTCATATGGACCAATGGAACAGAACAGAGAGCCCAGAAATAAACCCAAGTTTCTATGGTCAATTAATATTTGACAAAGGGGGAAGAATCATAAAATGGAATAAAAATGGCCTATTCAACAAGTGGTGTTGGGAGATCTGGATAGCTACATGCAAAAAAATGAAAGTCACCAACTTACATCATACACAAAGATAAATTCAAGGTGGGTAAAGACTTAAATATAAGTTGGAACAACATAAAATTCTTAGAGGAAAACATTGTCAGGAAAATCTCAGACATTCCACACAGCAACATGTTCACGGATATGTCCCCTAAAGCAAGGGAAATAAAGGAAAGAATAAACAAAGTGGAACTCATCAAATTTAAAGGCTTTTGCATGGCTAAAGAACACAGCATTAAAATGAAAAGAGAACCAACTACTTGGGAAAACATATTTGCCAATGTTTCCTTGGATGGGGGTGTGAACTCCAAAATATATAAAGAACTCACATGACTCCACTCCAGGAAGACAAAAAAACCCAATTAAAAAATGGGCAAAAGACTTGAACAGACACCTCTCCAAGGAGGACATACAGAGGTCCCAGGAACGCATGAAACAATGCTTAGCATCACTAGTTATCAGAGAGATGCAAATGAAAACCCCAATGAAATACCACATCACAATGGTCAGAAAGGCCAATATAAATGAATTAACAAACAAGTGTTAAAGAGAATGTCGAAAAAAAGGAACCTTAGTGCACTGTTGGTGGGAATGCAGACTGGTGCAGCCACTATGGAAAACAACATGGAATTTCCTCAGAAAACTAAAAATGGAACTGCCTTTTGACCCAGCAATTCCACTGCTGGGATTATACCTAAGAACCCTGAAACACCAATCCAAAAGAACTTATGCACCCCAATGTTCATAGTAGCACAATTTACAATAGCCAAGTGCTGGAAGCAACCTAAGTGCCCATCAGCAAAGAAGTGGATCACAAAACTATGGTACATTTACATAATTGAATTCTATGCAGCAGAGAGAAGGAATAAGCTCCTACCCTTTGTGACAGTATGGGTGGAACTGGAGAGCGTTATGCTAAGTGTAATAAGCCAGGCAGAGAAAGACACATGCCATATGATCTCACCTTTAACTGGAGCAAAATCAATAAAAAAAAAAAGCAAAGAAAATATAACTAGAATCTTTGAAATTAAGAACAATCTAACAGTAGCCAGAGGGGAAGGGGGACAGGACAGTGGGCAGAAGGATTTTCAGCAACTACTATACAGGACATACAGAAAAAACCAAGGGGCAGGGTGGAAACAGGGAGGGAGGTGGGTTTTGAGGTGGTGGGTGGTAGCAGTGGGGAGAAAATACAGACAAGTATAATTGAGGAACAATAAAATAATTTAAATTAAAAAATATTTGACAATGGGGAAGAAACATAAAATGGAGTAAAAATACCTTATCAATAAACGGTGTTGGGAGAGGTGGATAGTTACATGCAAAAAATGGCTGTTGATGACTAACTTATGCCATACACAAAAATAAATTCAAAGTGCATATGAGATTTAATTATGTCATGATACCATAAAAGTTCTTCAGGAGAACAGAGGCAGGAAAATCTTAGATATTCCACACAGCAATATTTTCACTGATATATCTCCTAGAGGACAGGACATAAAGAATAAACAAATGGGATCTCATCAAAATGAAATGCTTCTGCAAGGCAAAAAAAAAAAAAAAAGCACAACAACATTAAAATGAAAAGAGAATCAAGTATATGGGAAAATTTTTTGTACCAATACCTCAGACAGTGGTTTGACCTCCCAAATATATAAAGAACTCACATGACTTGACTCCAAGGAGACAAGCAACCCAATTAAAAAAATGGACTAAGGACTTGAATAGACACTTCTCCAAGGAGGACATACAGAGATCCTAGAAACACATGAAACAATGCTTAGCATCACTAGTTATCAGAGAGATGCCAATGAAAACCATAATGAGATACCATGTCACAATGGTCAGAAAGGCCAATATAAACAAATCAACAAAAAAGTGTTGGAGAGGATGTGGAAAAAAGAGAACCTTAGTGCACTATTGGTGGGATTGCAGAGTTCTGCAACCACTATGAAAAACAGCATGGAATTTCCTCAGAAAACTAAAAATGGAAATGCCTTTTGACCTGGCAATTTCACTGCTAGGATTATACCTAAGAGCCCTGAAACACCAATCCAAAAGAACTTATGCACCCCAATGTTCATAGCAGCACACTTTACTATAGCCAAGTGCTGGAAGCAACCCAAGTGCCCATTAGTAAATGAATGGATCAAAAAACTATGGTAAAACTACACAATGGAATTCTATGGAGCAGAGGGAAAGAAGGAGCTCAAACCTTTCACAACAGAATGGATGGAACTGGAGAGCATTAAGCTAAGCGAAATAAGCCAGGCAGTGAAAGACAAATCCCATATGATCTCACCATTAACAGGGACCTAATCAACAAAATGAACAAGCAAGCAAAGTATAGCCAAAGACACTGAAATTGAGAACAGGCTGACAGTAATCAGAAGGGATAGGGGAGGGGATAAAGGGGGGGGAAAGGGTGAAGAGTTTATGGGAGCAATGATAAAGGACATATGGATAATAAAAAGGGGGATGGAATTTTGGAGGAGGTGGGGAGGGCTTGGGTGGTTGGGAGGGGTGGTGGGAAAAGGCTGAAAACTGTACTTGAAAAACAATAACAATTGTAATAAAAGTAAACTTATAGAGTATATGAAAAGAAATAAAAGAATAAAAATAAAAACAATGAACAATGAGAAGTGCCAGAAAAGGAAAGTGAATAGAAGTCCATCAAAAAAAAAAAAAAAAAAAGGAATGAAAGTAATGTTCACTGAGAACAACAGTGCTACAACGCAGTAAGAGGGTTGTTTCACCCAAGTGAATATTTAAGGCCTAGCCCTCTTATAATAAGGCAGGTGCACCAAGATGAAGAAATATGGACCAAATGAAAGAACAGATCAGAGCTCCAGAAAAAGAGCTAAGCGACTAGGATATAGACAACCTATCTGATGTAGAGTTCAAAACACTGATAATCAGCATGCTAATAGAACTGATTGAACTTGGTTGGAAAATAAAAAATAAAAAAGGCTACCCAAGGTGAAATAAAGCAAAATATATATTTACTGTTTACCAACAGTAAAGAAAGGAAACCAGACTCAACTCAAAAATTTGGAACAAAAGAAAGAAGTAAACATCCAACCAGAACAGATAAAAAAAAAAACAAGAATTCAAAAAAAAAATGAGAGAGCCTTAGGAAACTCTGGGACAACTTTAACACCCTAACATAAGAATCATAGGAGTTTCAGAAGGAGAAGAACAAGAGCAAGAGTTTGAAAACTTATTTGAAGAAGTGATGAAGGAAAACTTCCCAATCTGGTAAAGGAAACTGATTTCCCAGAAGTCCAGAAAGCCCACAGAGTCCCAAAGAAATTGGACCCAAATAGAAACATATGAAAGAACATCCTCATTAGGTTACCCAAGATTTAAGATAATGGGAAAATCTTAAAAGTAACAAGAAGAAAGGAGAGAGTTACCTACAAAGGAGTGCCCATAGATGATCAACTGATTTCTCAAAGAAACCTTACAGCAAGAAGGGCCTGGAAGGAAGAATTTGATGTCATGAAGTACAAGGATCTACATCCAAGATTACTCTATTCAGCCAAGCTATCATGTAGAATGGAAGAGCAGATAAAGTATTTCTCAGATAACATAAAGTTAAAGGAGGTCACCATTACCAAGCCCTTATTATGTGAAATGTTAAAGGGACTTATCTAAGAAATAGAAGATCAAAAACATGAATAATAAAATGACAACAAACTCACAACTAACAACAACTGAACATTAAAAAAGGAAAACAAAAACTAAGCAAATAACTAGAACAGGAACAGAATCAGAGAAATGGACATCACATGGAAGGTTTTTAGGGGGGAGGAGGAAAGGAAGAACAGGGACAAAAATATACAGGGAATAAAAAGCATAATTGGTATCAAATAGATGGGGAGAGTTTAAGAATGGTATAGGAAACAGAGAAATCAAAGGACTTGTATGTACAACCCATGGACATGACCTAAGGAGGTGATGCTGGAGTGTTGGGGAGTCCAGGGTGAAGGGGAGATAAGGGTGGGGAATTGGGGGAAAATGTAATAGCATAACGAGGAAAATATACTTAAAAACAAAATACATCACATAAATAAAGGAAAAGACAAAAATCACATGATCATATCAATAGATGCAGAAAAAACATTTGCTAATGTACAGCACCCATTTATGCTGAAAACATTCAGGAAATTGGCAGTAGAGGGAGTATACCTCAACATAATAAAGGCCTTATACAAGAAACCTACAGTCAGTGTCATACTCAATGGTCAAAAACTAAAAGATTTCCTGCCAAGATCAGGAACATGGCAAGAATTTCTTCTTTCAACACTCCTATTCAATATAGTATTTGAAGTCCTAGCCATAGCAGTCAGGCAAGAAAAAGAAATGAAAGGCATCCAAACTGTAAAGGAGAAAGTCAAAGTGTCATTGTTTGCAGATGACATCATAGTATACATAGAACATCCTCTATACTCCACCATGAAACTACTCAACCTAATAAGTGAATTTGGCAAAACAGCAGGATACAAAGTCAATATCTAGAAATAAAAGACATTTTTGTACATCAAAAATGAAATATGAGCAACAGAAATCAGGAAAAATATCCCATTTGCTATAGCAACAAGAAAAGTAATATATCTAGGAATAAACCTAGGCAAGGAGATAAAAGACCTGTACTCAGAAAACTACACAATACTGAAGAAATTAAGAAAGACACAAACAAGTGGAAGCATATACTGTGTTAATTGATTGGAAGGATTAACATCATTAAAATGTTCATATGACTCAAAGTAATTTATATATTGAACATTATCACTATTAAATGACATATTTCACAGATACAGGACAGATATTTCAAAAATTCATGTGGAACCATAAACAACCCTGAATAGCCACAGCAATTCTGAGAAAGAAGAACAAAGTAGGAGGGATCACAATACCTGATGTGAAACTGTATTACAAGGCCACTGTAATCAAAACAGTCTGATACTGGCATAAGAACAGACACATAGATGAATGGAACAGAATAGAGAGCCCAGAAATAAACCAAAGTCTCTATGGTCAATTATATTTGACAAAAGGGGCAGAAGCATAAAATGGAGTAAAAATAGCCTCTTCAGTTAATGATGTTGGGAGATCTGGACAGCTACATGCAAAAAAAAAATGAAGCATTACCACCAACTTACACCATACACAAAAATAAACTTAAGGTGGATAAAACAATTAAATATAAGTCACAACATCATAAAAGTCCTAGAGAAGACCATAGGGACAAAAATCTCAGATATTCCATGCAGCTATATTTTCACCGATATGTCCTATAGAGCAAGGGACATAAAAGAATAAAAAATGGTACTTCATCAAAATAAAAAGCTTCCGCACAGCTAAAGAAAATATCAGAAAAATGAAAAGGGTACAACTGTATGGCAAAACATATTTGCAAATGATACCTCAGACAATCGTTTGATCTCCAAAATACATAAAGAACTCAAATGACTCCACACCAGGAAGACAAACAATGCAATTAAAAAATAGGCCAAGGACCTGAACAGACAATTCTCCAAAGGGGGACATACAGGGAGCCCAGAGACATATAAAAAAATTCTCAGGATCACTAAGCATCAGAGAGATACAGATTAAAACCACAGTGAGATACCACTTCACACTAGTGAGAATGGCAAGTCAACAAACAGCAAGTGCTGGCTAGGTTGTGGAGAAAAGGGAACCCTAGTACATTGCTGGTGGGAATGCAGACTTTTGTAGCCATTGTGGAAAACAGTATGGAATTTCATTATACAATTAGAAATAAAACTGACTTTTGACCCACCAATTCTAGTGCTGGAATTATACCCTATAAATCATTAAACATCAGTTCAAAAAGACCTATGCACCCCAATATTCATAGCAGCACAATTTACAATAGCCAACTCTTGGAAGCAACATAAGTGTCTATCTGTAAATGAGTGTATCAGAAAACTATGGTACATTTACTCAATGGAATACTATGTAGCAGAAAGAAAGATGGCACTCATACCTTCCTTGATATGGATGAATCTGGAGAGCATTATGGTAAGTGAAATAAGCCAGGCTGTGAAATACAAATTCCATATAATTTCTCCTATAAGTGTAACCTAATCAACAAAACACACAAGCAAGCAAAGTATAGCCGGAGACATTGAAATAAAGAACAAAGTGACAGTAATCAGAGGGGAGTTTTGGGGGATAACAGGAGTGAACAGGGGGAGGGTCGTAAAGGAACATGTGTAAAAGACACATAAACAAAGCCAAAGGAGCATAGTTTTGAGGGTTGGAAGTAGGGATGGCTAAGGTGGGGGCAAGTGGTATTGGGAAAATGGAGACAACTGCACGTGAGAAAAAAATATAATGACCAGAGCATTCACAATTGACAGTACAGCTACTGATTTTCAATTAAAGAATTAAAGTATATGAAATTATTATTGAATAAATCATATTAAAAATAAAGGCCAAAAAAGGAAACCTTAATGTGCGGTGGCTCAGCCCAAGGTGACAGTCCCTCCTGTCCTCCATGGATGAGAATAGTTCTACCAAGACATGATCTGCTTGGGGAGGAAAGGTGGCCAATCTCTCAAAGGAGAAGGGCCTTGAGCCTTTTCCTCAATGGGCTTTTGTTGGGTTCAGTTTGCACAGGAATACAGGTAGAGCTCATCAGTCATTTTCAAGCAGTAATGATCAAACAATAGATAACATTCAGAGAACTATGAAGGCTTATTCTACATCAGGGTCAGATAGCTAAAGGGCCATAAAACTTTGGGAAACAAACTCATTTTATGCTTGGACCCTTGTCAGAAAATTGAGGGCATTCTTAGCAAAGCAGTTTTCACGGGATTTTGTGCGTTCTTTCTTAGGCCTGATCACCCTGGGGAACCACCTGTTCCTCCCTAGGGCTGCACAACCCTCCAGCATTGTTTCAGGCTTAAGTCAGGTGGGGGAAGTAAGGCAGCTGAGAGATTAGGAGACTTCTTATAGACAGAATGAAGACTCAGGCTATGTCAAAACTGAGGGGTGAGTCCATCACCTCCTTTTTTCTATAGTTCCCCAGGGGCCTTCTCTGATGGCCCCATTGCAACCATGCCTGTCTTAGGTCTCCCTCCTTTGAGGAATCTTACCCATCATTGGGTAACCCAGTCATCTGCCTGGGGCCAAGCCAGATAAAAGAAAGGGGGCAGAGGTTGTGCCCCTGCTGGGAGGATAAGCTTTGTCCCTTTAGTGGTTTATGGTCCCAAGGTCTTTTTACTCAGCCTTAGCCATGGGGACTTACAGCTTCTGAAACCAGACAGGGCAGTTCCCAACACCTTAATAAGGGCTGGCTCAGATGGCAGACAACTGTACAGGCCAGCAGTTCAGTGCAGAGCCTTATCCATGAAGTGCTCTTTGCATGAGATTCCCTTGTGCAGAAATTGCTGCTAGGCTCTGCCTTTTTACTTGAGCCCAGTGCACCACCAGGAGCCCTTTGCAATAGGTGTCTTTTTCTTTTTTTTCCTTAGGGTTTAACATCCAATGGAACTTATTTTTTCCCCTTGTTTTGGACATCTGTCACACTGGTATTACAACCTGGCTGTGAGTTAGGTTGGGCCTATGGGGAGAGCAGGGGAAGTGAATTCTGCTTGGTACAGACCCTGGTGGAGACTCGCAGATTGTGAAAATCTTTTGCAGTGGTTCAAATCTCTCAATTAGACATAGGTGTGAAAGAAATGTAACTTGCATTATTTTTGATGAATCTGGTCTATTTTATTTTTCCTTTATGACTGATAGACATAAACTAACCAGTTCCTCATTAATTCTGTTGAGTTAGTGATTGCTCAGTCATTTCAGGTTAAAACTTACTGGTTCCTCCTTATTTCATTCTTGCCTTAATTCTAGTTAGAGAGCACAGGGCTTGATACAACCTCCCACCTGGTACCATGGGGGTAGCAGCCCCTCCTAAGGCCTTGTTATCTCCTGGTCTCTGCTGACCCCCACCTAGTTTTCAGCATATGTTTCATGTTCTCTGGGGCCATCTGAAGAAGGTCCAGAAGGGCTTTGGGAATGGTATTTGTGGTCCCTTAGCTCCCTGGGACAGATATGCTGAGATAGTAGCAACATCTGTACCTGGCCTCAGTGGAGAATGTCCAAGTGGCTTCCTTTGATTTAGTTGCTTGCATTACAGCTTAGAGACTCTGAGTATATCCACTTGGGTTATCTAACTTCCAAGTACCACTTCAATCATTGGGAACTTGGGGATATTCTCTTATGTTTTCCAGGTTGGGAACAGATGAGGCTGCTATGGGTCCTCTGGTAGCTAGACACACCTGTTCGTACTACTCCCTTGAGGCCTGACAACACAGCCCTCTCTGTTGGTTCTTCAAGGCTATTATCTGGACTCAGTTCTAGATCATACTCATACTTCAAGGTATAGTCCACTGTGTTTCTATCACTTGCCCACCCTTAAACCCAACCCAGGGTGGGAAGGGTCAAAAGCATGTCAGCAGGGCTGTGCCTAAGCCTCATGTTTCCTCTGTCAACAGTTCTTTCCCCTGCTCATCTTGGAGAGTTCACAGACACTGACACACACAGACACAAACTATATTATATATGTTTTTATATACAATGAAGGTATATCCTTAGCTTCCCTTCAATATATATAGCTTCTTGCAATATATTGCAAATGAGGATGGTAGTCTTGTATTTTTCTAATTCATCACCTTTTAAATCTTTGGTCTCACAATGAATGGTACTTTTTGAAATAAAAAAAAACCCAAGGATATATCTTCTTTATTTTATCATTGCACAGTGACTCTCTTTCCCCAAAGCACTGGGTGAATCTGTCTTCCTGTGTGGGAAGAGGAAAGACCCTAGTGCCAGAAGGAGCCTGTCAGAGTGGAGGAAGCCACTGGTATCATTGTCCATATTCTCACTACATCCTCTGCATCTCATGGGGGATTGTCAGGTCAAGGTCCCAAGGTCTGACCACCCCTAGAGTGGAGGGGGTTTCCCTGGAAGGGAATGGGCCTTTATTGCTAATCATCTAGGAAGTGGTGAATTCTAGAACAGCAGCTAGGACTTGGGAGGTATTGAGGTCTCTGAACAGATTGAATAAATATACCCCCAAATAGCTGAGTTCTGAGCAAATTGAGAAATATCTCATAGGAGTGGCAGATGAACTCAAAAGCATGGCCTGGTGGTGATCACCTCTAGCCACAGGGAGGCAGTCTGATGTAAGGTAAGCAGTTAGTCAGGAGCCTGCAGGACAGCTGTAGAGCCCACTTCTAACTTGTTATATATCCCTTGGCTCTTTCCCATGTCTTCAGGAAATTCCCATGAAAAGTTATAATCTGATCTCAGATTACAGTTAGGTGTTGGGGGAAGAAGGAATTTGTGCACATGGCTTGGTGAGCAGAACAGGGCACAGTGCCTACTCCCTAGGGACAGACATGTGTCTGCTTGGAGGCCAGGACAGCTGTGTTCTTCCAGAATGACTGGTAGGACTGCAAGTGGTGAAGAGTGGTAGTGAATGAGAGCACTGAGAAGGGAGGGAGAAGAGGAGTCTGAGGGTCTTGCTGTTGATCCTTCTGAGAGTGTAAAAAAGTGCTGGCAAGTGAGCCAGTGGGGGGTACCCAACTTTTTTATTTGGATCTGAGTGAATTTGGCTTCTTAAAAAACATATTTTATTGTTAACACTATTACAGTTGTCCCATTTTTTCTCACCTTTATTCCCCTCCACCCTATACCCCACTCCCACCATCATTCCCCAACTGTAGTTCATGTCAATGGGTCATACATATAAGTTCTTTGGCTTCTCCATTTCCTCTGTCTATTTTGTACCTACTATTTATGCTTCTTATTCCATCTACCTTCCCTCCATCTTCCCCTCTCCCCCTCACTGCTGATAACCCTTCATGTGATCTCTATTTCTGTGAATCTGTTCCTGTTCTAGTTGTTTGCTTATTTGTTTCTGTTTTTGTTTTTTTAGGGTGGTTGTTAATAGTTGTGAGTTTGTTGTCATTTTACTTCATATATGTTGTTCATATATTTGATCTTCTTTTTCTTAGATAAGTCCCTTTAACATTTCATATAATAAGGGCTTGGTGATGATGAACTCCTTTAACTTGACCTTATCTGGGAAGCACTTTATTGGCCCTTCCATTCTAAATGATAGCTTTGCTGGATAGAGTATTCTTGGATGCAGGTTCTTGCCTTTCATCACTTTGAATACTTCTTTCCAGCTTCTTCTTGCCTACAAGGTTGTTGGGGACCACTCTGTGAGGTTTTGGAGAATGTGGCCCTGTGAGAGCAAGCTCTGCAAAGGGCTGGTAATTCTCCCTGGAAAACCAGGTAATAACGCAGGTGGCAGGCATGACTCAATTCTTACACTGAGGGTTCCCATGGGAATCAGGCCTAAAATGCATATTTTTGTCCTTTGAAGGCTGCTCTACCCTGCAATAAGCCCTGTCAGTATAACCTAGATGTTTGAGTTCAAGGCATAAGGAGTGAAACTCCCTACTTCATGATATACACCTTAACAACCATCTGGCATCTGCGTGTCTCACAGACTCCGACCTGAAAAGATTTCTGTGTTTCATCAATTGTTATCTATAGATAGTATCAGTTTTTTTATGGTGATAGCCTTTTGGACACTGATTGATAAGCTATGCATGTGTGCTGTATCCCCCTGCACTTCCCAACCCTAATAAAAGCCATGTCAGAGAAGTGCTTAGGGCATTCTCTACTAGAGGGAATCACAACCCTCTTTTCCCACCAGAGCAACAAGATTGTGTACGGGATGACTCTTTATTCTCATCTGCAGTGGCCAGGAGAACTCCACTAGCAGGAGTTCCACACACAAGGTTTGTACTGAGAAATCAGCTCACAGTCTTATGGTTCCTTCCTTTGTAGGGAACTGTCTCCTTTTCTCTTGCTGCTTTTAAGATTCTTTCCTTTTCTTTAATCTTGGGTAATGTAATTATGATGTGCTTTGGTGTGTGCTTCCTTGGGGCCAACTTCTTTGGGACTCTCTGAGCTTCCTGGTCTTCCTGGAAGTCTATTTCCTTTGCTAGATTAGGAAAATTCTCCTTCACTATATTTTCAAATAAGTTTTCTATTTCTTGCTCTTCCTCCTCACCTTCTGGCACCCCTATGATTTGGATGTTGGAACATTTAAAGTCATCCGGGAGGTTCCTAAGCCTCTCCTCATTTCTTTGAATTCTTATTTCTTCATTCTGTTCTGGCTGAATGTTTATTTCTTCCTTTTGCTCCAAATAGTTGATTGGAGTCCCAGTTTCCGTCTCTTCACTGTTGGCTCCCTGTAAATTTTCCTTTATTTCACTTTTCATAGCCTTCACTTTTTCCTCTATTTTGCAACCATATTCAACCATTTCTGTGAGCACCCTGATTAGCAATGTTTTGAACTCTGTGTCTGATAGGTTGGCTATCTCTTCATCACTTAGTTGTATTTTTTCTGGACCTTTGATCTGTTCCTTCATTTGGGCCATATTTTTTTTGTCTCAGTGCACATGTTATGTACTAAGAGGCAGAGCCTTAGGTATTCACCAGGGTGGGGCAACCCACTTTTCTGTGTTGTGGTGCTATATATGGGGGAGGGACCTGAGAGGGAACAATGCTGCTTGCTCAGCTCTTGGCTGGTTTTCCGTCACTCCCTCCACTACTTATAAGCCAATTGGGTTGTTCTGGTGCTGATTTCCATGTGAGAGTTTGAGTACATTCTAGGGCCCTATGGTTCTCTCCAGCAAACTCTCCTGTGAGTCTAGGAGTTTCTTCTTCCAACACAACCCCCACAGGCTTTTACAGTCACAGATTTTGGGGCTTTATTTCCCCATGCTGGAACCCTGGGTTGTGCAGTCTGTGTCACTTCCCAGTTGTTCCTCCTGGTTCACCTGTACACAAATATGGGGCCAACCACTCTGCCAGCTGCCTCCTCACCCAATCCTCCAGCTGCCACCTTGCTGTGAGTCCTCTCTACCCTGGATGCCCATCTTTGCCCTTCCTACCAGTCTGGATGAATGTTTCTTCTTTAAATTCTTGGATGTCAGACTTCCATAGCATTTGATTTTCTGGCAGTTCCAGTTATTTTTTGTTTTTAAATTTGTAGTTGTCCTTCTTTTGGTTGTGTGAGGAGGCAAAGTGTATCTACCTATGCCTCCATCTTGGATGGAAGTGGGTCAGAATGAATTTAAATATTGGCCTATGTCTTGTGTGCTGCAGTGTCATGCCAAGTTCTCTTCACAACACACCAGGCCTAAAGAAACCCCATGTTCTCAGATGGAAGCTTCAACATGGAAATTTAGTCATGGTATATGGATGAGGAGATGGAATCTGGTTAATTTTATAAAGAATAACTTAGATCAAGTGTCTTGTCAGTCTTTGGCTGACACAGGGTTGGGTGAGTCATAATATTCAGCTCTTCCCAAGCAGCATTCTCTGCACAGGTGCCTTTGAAGCCCAGCTACTTCAGTGAAGCTGCCATAACACTGGGATCTACTGGCTCTTCCTTATACAATTTGATTACCAAATCTGGGTCTGATGTTTGCATTTTATGCTTCACCAACTCCAGACCTGAAATGGGGCTCTCTGCTCTCTCCTAAGTTCCAGCTTACGTGCACCTTGGATTTCCTGAATCTTAGCTGTGCTCACACCTGTTTTGCTGTGGAAGCTCTTGACCTGGATTCTTTATTTTTTTATTTTTTTTATTTTTTATTTTTATTTTTCAATTACAGTTGACATTCAACATTATTTCAAGTGTACAGCATGGTGGTTAGACAATCATATACATTAAAAAGTGATCCCCCAATATTTCAAGTACCAACCTAGCACTATCTGTAGTTACTACAATATTATTGATTATATTCCCTATGCTGTGCTTTTTATCCCC
>PVKU01012901.1:0-32252 GCA_004027475.1 Anoura caudifer | reverse complement strand
ATCATGTTACACATGCTTTAAAAGCCCACATAATCACATAAAATAAACTCTGCATTATTCATTTCACCTACAAGCACTTTTCCAGTGCAATATTCAGTGGGCAAAAGCAAACAAGTAGACAAAAGCTAAAACTTCATCTAGAGAAAACATCTTCTCTTCTCCAGTTGTAAAAGCATGTTGACTTCAAATTCCTCAATTACTTGCAAAAATTAATGAAACATGTAAATAGTTAAATATTTGCACAATTTATTAATGTAATACTGACCACAGTCAATTCTGACAAAGCCTTGCCTATTTCAAACAATGATTAAATGTGTATCTCAACTCTCAGTATCTCAGCAGGGTGCAAGTATCAGTTTTTAAAGTCTGCAAATTTGTAGCATGATTGCTTTTTTGAGTTAAATCCCTGATATAAATTATGTTCAGTGGAACAACATCTTAACCATTATTTAGACATATTAGGGACTTGACAAGCTGTTAGCTTTGAAGAGTTGGAAAGTTTATCATAAATAATTTTTACAACCACATCTCATTAGAGGCTAAGAAATTGAGAACCAGGGTAATTAAATTATTTTTTTCAGAGATATGAAGATAATTAGTAATACAGCCAGGCTATTATCTTACAGTATCATTGTCTTTTCCCCATACCTCAGGTTCAGATGTGTATACAAACAAAATGTTCTCTCTGTTTCATCATAAATCAAGTTGTTCCAGGTGATCCAAGAGGTGGACCCTGACCAGGAGGGCTGAGGGTAAGGTGTCATTTTATAGTACTCACAGAATCCCCAAGCCATTTGTCTTTTTCCATATTTAGGCTGCAAGGTAATTGTTCCTGAACATTTCTTTATCCCTCCTCCAAGGAGACAGCAGTATCAGAGATTACTAAAGTAATTTGAAAATAAATATTTTGAACCTACTTATTTAAAAGAAATATAATTACCTTTCTTTTCCTTTTCTTTTGAATTTTATTTATTGTCATTCAAGTACAGTTGTCTCTATTCTACGACTGCCCCACTCCTCCCAACCCCAATCACACCCACCTCCTACCCTCAATCCTAACCCCCTTTGGCTTTCTCCATGTGTCCTTTATACATGTTCCTTGACAACCCTTCTTCTTTCACCCACTATCCCCCTCCCCCCATTTACTGCCAGTTTGTTCTTTATTGCAATGTGCAATGTCTGGTTATATTTTGCTTGCTTCTTTGTTTTATTTTGTTGATTAGTTTCCACTTACAGGTGAGATCATATGGTATTTGTCTTTCACTGCCTGGTTTATTTCACTTAGTATAATATTTTCCAGGTCCCTCCATGTTGTCAAAAAGGGTAGGAGCTCCTTCTTTCTTTCTGCTGCATAGAATTCCATTGTGTAAATGTACCATAGTTTTTTTGATCCATTCATTTACTAATGGGCACCTAGGATTCTTCTAGCACTTGGCTATTGTAAATTGTGCTGCTATGAATATGGAGGTGCATAAGTTCTTTTGGATTGGTGTTTCAGGGTCTTAGGATATAATCCTAGCAGTGGAACTGCTGGGTCAAAAGGTAGATCCATTTTAGTTTCCTTGGAAAATTCCATACTGCTTTCCATAGTGGTTGTACCAACCTGCATTCCCACCAACAGTGCACTAGGGTTCCCTTTTCTCTACAACTTCTCCAACACTTGTTGTTTGTTGCTTTGTTTATGATGGCCATTCTGACCAGTGTGAAGTGATATCTCATTGTGATTTTAATTTGCATCTATCTGATGGCTAGTGATGCTGAGCATCTTTTTATATGTCTCTGGACCTTCTGTATGTCCTCCTTGAAGAAATGTCTGTTCAGGTCCTTTCCCCTTTTTTTAATTGGTTTGTTTGTCTTCCTGGAATGTAGTATATGAGTTTTTTATATATTTTGGAGTTCAAATCCTTGCCCAGTGTACCATTGACAAATGTATTTTCCCATATGGTTGGTTCCCTTTTCATTTTGCTAATATTTTCTTTAGCTGTGCAGAAGATTTTTTAGCGAAGTCCCATCTGGTTATTCTTTTCTTTATGTCCCTTACTCTAATGGACACTTCTGAAGTGAGAGAAAATTTTGGATATCTAGGGAGTAACCAAGACCTGGCAAATCATGGGGATGGACATGTGACTACAGTGGCTCTTCGGTGTGTTAAGAAATAGAGATTTTTCTCTAATGGCTAATTGTAGGTATGTAAAGGTTTGTGGCCTGGCAGACAAATGGAATATAAATTATAGTATTTATATTCAGGATTATATAACAGATCTGATGGCCTAACAATATCCTTGGTTACTCTCATCTCTTGTCATTTCCTCTGAAGTATGTATTAATTTCTTTCTAATCCCTTGATTCCTCCAATCTGAGTTTCAGCTTCTATCTAGGTCTGTTTTTATTTATTTATTCATTTTTTATCAAGTACTTTCCTTTTTAAAGTATATTTTATTGATTATGCTATTATAGTTGTCCTATTTTTCTCTCCCTCTTATCCTCTCTCCAACCTGCATCTCTCCACCTTCCAGCATACCCTCTCCTTAGTTCATGTCCATGGATCCTTCATATAAGTTATTTGGCTTCTCTAATTCCTATTTTTATTCTTAACCTCCCCCTGTCTATTTTGTACCTACCAATTGTGTTTTTTATTCCTTGTAGCTTCCCCCGCATTCAGTCCTTCCTCCTTTCCACTGATAACCCTCCACATGATTTCCATTTCTGTGATTCTGTTCTTATTCTAGTGGTTTGCTTAGTTTTTTTTTTTTTTTAGGTTCAGTTATTGATAGTTGTGATTTTGTTGTCATTTTATTGTTCACAGTTTTTGCTCTTCTATTTTTTAGATAAGTCCCTTTAACATTTCATATAATAAGGACTTGGTAATGATGAACTCCTTTAACTTGACCTTATCTGGGAAGCACTTTATCTGCCTTTCCATTCTAAATGATAGCTTTGCTGGAAAGAGTAAACTTGGATGTAGGTCCTTGCCTTTCCTGACCTTGAATACTTCTTTCCAGCCCCTTCTTGCCTATTAAGTTTCTCTTGAGAAATTAGCTGATAGCCTTATGGGAACTCCTTTGTATGTAATTCTCTTATTACTTCTTGCTGCTTTTAAGATTCTCTCCTTATCTTTAATATTGGATAATGTCATTATGATGTGCCTTGGTATGTGCCTCCTTGGTTCCAGTTTCTTTGGGAATCTCTGAACTTCCTGGACTTCCTGGAAATCTATTTGGTTTCACCAGATTGGGGAAATTTTCATTCATAATTTTTCAACTAAGTTTTCAATTTCTTCCTGTTCTGGCACCCCTATGATTTGAATGTTGGAACATTTAAAGTTGTCCTAGAGGTTCCTAAGCCTCTCTTCGTTTTTTTAAATTCTTGCTTCTTCAATGTGTTCCAGCTGAATGTTTATTTCTTCCTTTTGTTCCAAAGCATTGATTTGAGTCCTGGTTTTCTCCCTTCACTGTTGGTTCCCTGTATATTTGTTTTTATTTTACTTTGTATAGCCTTCACTTCTTTCTTTATTTTGTGGCTGTACTCAATCATATCTGTAAGCAACCTGATTACCAGTGTTTTGAACTATGCATTTGATAGGTTGGCTATCTGTTTGTCACTTAGTACTATTTTTGGAGTTTTGATTTGTTCTTTCCCTTGGTCCATATTTCTTTGCCTCAGTGTACCTGTTATGTTGTAAGGTGGCAGAGCCATAGGTATTCACCAGGGCAGGGCAACCCTCTTTGCTGTACTGTGTTGCACTCTGTGGGGGAGGTGCAAGAGAGGGAATAATGCCACTCGGTTGCTCTGTTCTAGCCCCACTTTCAAATGAACTCTCCTGTGAGACTGGCAGTTTCTTCCATGTTCACAACCCCCATGGTATTTTATAGCTAGAGGTCTTCAGTCGTTAGTTTCCTGGTCAGTCAATTCCACCTTGCTTGAGTGGTCTGCTGCCTTGCCTGGGGTCCTCTCAGCCCTCCTGTCAGTCTCTGCCCCTTGTACCAGTCTGGGTCAATGTTTCTTTGTATCCTTGGTGGTTGGATTTCTATGCAGTTTGATTTTCTGTCAGTTCTGGTTGTTTACTGTTTTTAAATTGGTTGTTATCCTTCTTTTGATTGTGCATGGAAGAGAAGTGCTTCTGCCTATGCCTTCATCTCAGCTGGACTCTGGTTCTGCCTTCATAATTTTAGTTTTGCTGCATTCCCTGTGTGAATTTTACCCTTTCAATGGATTAGACAGTCATAATATATTTGGGAAGATTTACTTTTCTAGTGCAACAGGGATAGCATTTCCTTATACATCTATGGCAGTCTTTAGACAATAAGCTGATTTCTGGTTTCCGGTCCCATCCTATGTGTCAAGAATAACAAGGTTGTATGACTGAATTACATCAATCTAAACATAATTATGGTGATAATAATGTTAAAAGCTAAACTTTATTAAGCATTTACTATGCATCAGCCACATTTTCAAGCACTTTGCTGATGCTTATCCATGCAAACTTAATGATAATCTGTGAATTTGGAACCATTATTATTCTCTCTGAGTTTAAGTAATTTGTACAAGATGACACAAATACTAAGGGATTACTTTTGACTTATTTTATTTTTCATTTGTATACAGGAATATTGGACACAGTATGTGTTTAGCATCTCCTGGATTCTGAAGTATATGAAGCTCATTAAATCATTGAAAACTATTAAGTTAATTTAGATGTATATTATTTACAGTAGTATAGTACTTTACTACTTGTATTTACTTTAATAAATTATGTAATATTCATGTCCATACAACTATAAGTGTTCAGAACTTCTAATAGAGAAAAGCAATAACAGAATTTGGAGGCACGATGGCTGTTCACTGCTTCATTTTCTTGGTATCTTTACTCTTTTCCATATGCAACAGTGCCATTTCTTGTACAGAATAATCCATCTACCACCTCGTATGATTCTTGTTATACTGAAGTTAAAACCACAGTAGTGGGTTTGCGATCTAATCCTGGACAATGTATGAACCATGGATACAGATACTGACCTAGGGATGAGCATAAAGCCCAAGTTAAACCACAGAGAGCTTTCTTTTTGATGTAATATATGGATACCAGGAGAAAGAATTTCCCTCTTTCTTTTGCAGCAAGTATACTGAAATGTTCCAACCTAGAGCTCTCTCTAAGCACAATCCCACCTGATGCTATTAAAAAATATATTTATAATAAACCCAATGTAGTCTTTATTTTTTAATTTGAATTTTATTTCTTTGTTCAAGTACAGTTGTCTCTATTTTCATCCCACTCCTCCCCCAACCCCAGTCATCCCCACCTCCCACCCTCTATCTTACCCCCCCTTTGTTTTTTTTCCATGTGTCCTTTATAGATATTCCTGAAAACCCTAGGAAAAATGGCAGAAGAATGAAGAGAGATAGAAATAAGATGAGAGTGGTAACCTTGGACTTTCTCTTTTCTCTAGCATGCTTAATATTGGTTTCTTGAAAGTACAGGGAAAATTACAAGGTTGTAGAACTGAACTAGCGTATGATAACACAAGAACATGTCTAGAGCTTAAATTCAAATGCTACACCAATTTATTTTCAATGTTGGTAATGACACTGTCAAGAACTAGTCAAATATGTCATTAGTGATTAGCAAAGATTCCCATCAATGTAAGAAAAGAAAAAAATGAAAAGAAACACACAACAGAAATGGAAATAATATGTATTAAGTTTTCCAGAATATACATATATTATTTTCAAAATGGAGATTATGAAATTAGGGCTAATCAGTTTATAAATCTCATTTATTTTTAATTTAAAATATTTTTAAATTTAAACAGTATGGTTTAAAATTATTTTAAAGTAACATAAACCAAAGTTATTTCTCAGCATTAGAGTGCAGTTTGGTAAATTTAAGCCATCTACATTTTGTTTTACGCTATATTATTTATTTTTAAAAAAGTTGAAGTTTTCCACCAACACATAGGAGTAAACTCCAATCCTACTTTATACAGGCTAAGATCATTACTTTTTGGTGTTTTGGTATACCTCCATAGAGAGGGAAAGTTTTTAGGTAGTGTAGGGAATGAGAAAATGCATTGGAAATCAAGAAAATGGGAGTCTTACTCTGCTCTGCAAACTCACCTTTGAGATATTTCATGGTTTTTCATTTCACTGTTTTTTAGTAATATACCTAATACAAACTAGTAGAATCAGGAATCATGTGTTAATTTCATCTTTCATTTATACATTGTCTGATGCATCACTGAAAAACAACAAATTCCTAAACAAACAAGCTTTGAAAAAATCTATTATAAACAAAGCATAAATAATATACACTAATCAGTTAACTAATACACAGGAAACCAAGAAAATGCATGCTCACTTCTATTAGTTCCTCACACAGGGTTTTGTGAAGCATGAGTACAAAATAATGGCAAAGTATAATATCCCTTTCTGATCCTCATTGAAGCAATACAAGTATCCTTCTGCCCACTCCCCATTATTATTTTAAATAAATAAACAATCTTATTTAATTATTGTTCATTTACTATCTCAAAGTCAATAACTGTCCATGGAACTGGGACTAAAGAAATCCCTAATTTCATTCCCAGAGAACATGATCAATGGTGGGAATATGAATTCCCTTTTCTGTAAATGAAACTTTATCATATGTAATTTATTTACCAAAGCTTGTATTCTCAAGCCCTTGACAAATGAAATGTTTATTATCTAAAATTGATCAGGTTTCCTTTGAAAATTTAAACCATCTCTTAATTCAATTTCTTAAATAATGAATTTTGTTATACTTTTTTTTTACATTTCAAGCTATGACATATTTAGTTTATTATAGTACTTTTCAGAGATATTAATAACTGCTATACAATAGAATGGATTATATTAAGACTGGCCCTTTAAATTAGAATAAATAGTATCTTTTCCATTTTTATTATGTTAATCAATTTATAGTAATAAGGAGATGGATTATGTCTGCAAAATCATACTCATAAGTTCTATCTGAATCTGATACTAGTAAATTTCACCTGATAATCTTGATCCAAAACTTGCTGAAGCCCATGGTGTTTTATTTTATAAATATTCTTCCCTCTTACTGTTTAAAATCTAGAGATAAATCATTGATTACCAAGGTCGGTGGCTTTATTATTCAAATCAAACTTTGGAAACAATTATGCAGACATCATTTACACAGGCTTTCCATCTATCAAACCATTCACTAAAGTGTTTGCTTTGAAACGAGTTTACCGTTTACTTCCATGCTCAAATGGTTTGTTGTTAGTCCATTTTTATTCATGAAAATTTAGGCTAACTCTCTACTTTCCTAGCATTACACTAATCAATACTGCTAATTCTTGTGTCTCTGTGTTAATATTAATGCACATAATCCAAAATAGTAGCAAAATATCATTTATACTCTTTTGGAAGTCTGTTATCTTAATGTTTCTCTTTTGAGTTCTATTTTACAGAAGTATTTAGACTGGAAATCTTTATGAATAGGCCATCTGGCATGAAATTAAATTGCTTACATATAAATTTCATTTACAAATAAAACATTACATATATTTATTATGTCTTTTGTTTCCTTGCCCAAGGGGATATATCAGAAAAATATTGCTACAATAAATATCCAACATTTTACTGCCTATGTTTTCTTCTAGGATTTTTATGGATTTAAGACTAACACTTAAACCTTTATTCTATTTTGAGTTTATTCTTGTGTATGGTGTATAAAGGTGATCTAGTTATATTTTTTGCATGTGCCTGTCCACTTTTTCGAATATCACTTATTGGATAGACTGTCTACATTTCATATGTTCTTGTTTTCTTCGTCAAATGTTAATTGGTCACAAAACATGGGTTTATTTCTGGGCTTTCTGTTTTGTTCCATTTATCTATGTGATTTTTTTAAATGCCAGTACCATGCTGTTTTGATTACTATGACCTTATGGTATAGTTTGATGTCAGGTAGCAGGATTCCTTCAACTTATTCTTTCTTAAGGTTGCCATTGCTATTCAAGGTCTTTTGCGGTTCCATATAAGTTTTTGGAATTTTTGTCCTGCTTTTGTGAAATATGCCATTGGTATCTTGGTGGAAATTGTGTTGAATCTATAGATTGTTTTGGGAAGTTAGATATTTTAATAATGTCAATTCTTCCTATCAATGAACATGGTATATGCTTCCATTTACTTATATCTTCTTTAAAACCTTTTTCAGTGTCTATTTTTTCAGGGTTTTCTAAAAAAATTTATTGTTCAAGTACAATTGTCTCCATTTTCACCCCACCCCTTCCCCTATTTCCCACCCTTGATCTTACCCTTCTTTGGTTTTGTCCATGTGTCCTTTATACATGTTCCTGAAAACCCTTCCCCCTTTCCCCCCATTATCCCCTCCTATCTCCCCAGACAGATGCAAAGTAAAACCACAATAAGATACCATTTCACACTGGTGAGAATGGCCATTATAAACAAATCAATGAGCAACAAGTGCAGGCGAGGTTGTGGAGAAATAGGAACCCTTGTGCCCTGCTGGTGGGAATGCAGACTGGTACAGCTACTGTGGAAAACAGTATGGAATTTCTTCAGTGTCTTATAATTTTCCAAGTACAAGTCTTATACATACTTGGTTAAATTTATTCCTAAGTATTTTTTATTTGTTTTTGATGCACTAGTAAATGAGATTGTTGCTCATAGATTCCCTTTCTGATAGTTCATTATCAGAGTATAAAATGCAACCGATTTCTGGGCATTTATTTACTTTGTATCCTGTTAGTTTACTGAATTCATCTCAGCTTTAGTGCTTTTTTGGCAGAATCTTAAGGGTTCTTTATATACAATATCATATCATCTGTAAATAATGACAATTTTATTTTTTATTTCCAATTTGGATGACTATTATTTCTTCTTCTTCTTGATTGCTCTGAGTAGGACTTCCAGTACCATGTTGAATAAGACCAGTGAAAGGGGACTTTCTCTGACTTGTTCCTGATCTTAAGGAAAACACTTTTAGTTTTTGCTCATTGAACATGACATTAGCTCTGGGTTTGTCATATATGGTCTTTATTATGTTGAGGTATGTTCACTCTATTTCCACTTTGCTGAGAGTCTATATCAAATTAAAAACTTACACAGCAAAGAAAACCATTAGCAAAATAAAAAGACAACCCCCTGAATGAGAGAACATGTTCAACAATAATACATCTGACAAGGGGTGAGTAGCCAAAATTTATAAAATTTATACAACTCAACACCAAAAGAAAGAAAACAATTAAAAAATAGGCAAAGCCCTCACTGGTGTGGCTCAGTGGATTGAGTGCTGGCCTGCAAACCAAAGGGTCATCCTTCCAATTCCCAGTTAGGGTATATGCCTGTGTTGAAAGCCAGGTTTCCAGTAGGGGATGCACAAGAGGCAACCACATATTGATGTTTCTATCCCAATCTTTCTCCCTCCCTTTCCCTCTGGTAAAAATAAATACTTAAAATCTATAAAAAAATAGGTAAAAGACCTAAAAATACACTTCTCCAAAGAGGACATATAGATAGTCTACAGTCATATGAAAAGATGTTCAATGTCACTAATCATCAGATAAATGAAAATTAAATCCACAATGAGATGCTATCTCACAGCTGTCCTTATGGCTATTATTAATAAGTCAACAAACAACAAGTATTGTCAAGGATGTGAAGAAAAGGGAACTCTTATGTACTGTTGGTGGGGTTATAGAATGGTGTAACCACTATGAAAAAATATAATGTTTCCTAAAAAAATTTAAAATGAAGCTGCCTTATGACCCAGCAATTCCATTTTTGAAAATTTATCCAAAGGTATCCAAAATACTAATTCAAAAGTCTATATCATACCCATGCTCATTGCAGCATTATTTACAATAGCTGAGAGCTGGTAGCAGCCAAAGTGCCTATCAGTAGATGAGTGGATAAAAGAATCTGTGGCATATTTATATAATGGAATGCTACTTGACTTAAAAAAGAAAGATATCTTACCTTTGGTGACATCATGGATGGACCTGGATTGTATTATGTTAAGGAAAATAAGCCAACTAGAGAAAGACAAATACAATACCATGTGATTCACTTATATGTGGAAGATAATTAACAAAATAAATGAACAAACAAAATAGTAACAGATTCATATATACAGAAAATTATCTGACAGGTGTCAGTATGGAGGGTTGTTGGGGTTAGGTAAAAAAACTGAAGAGACTAGGCAAAAACAAGCAAACCAGAAGCAAAGGAACTCATTGACTTAGCAGTATGATGATTACCAGAGGGAAGCAGTAGGGGGTAGAGGAGGATAAAGGGGAGATCAGTGGTGATGGAAAGAAACTAGACTATGGGCAGTGAACATGCAATACAATAAACGGATGATGTATTATAGAATTTTACATGTGAGACCTATATATTTTAACCATCACCCCAATAAATTCAATAAAAATTTAAAATAAATATGTAAATAAAATAAAATAAATATTACTATGGGGATTTCTATTTGAAAACCTTCCCTTTTTACTGAATATATATTTTTATTGTTGTTCCATTACAGTAGTCCTAATTTTCTCCCACTGCTGTCCCCTGCCCCACCCACCCCCCACTCCTACAGTCAATCCCTACCCTGTTGTCCCTGTCCATGGATCATTTATACTCGTTCTCTAACTAGGTTCTAAAAAACCTTCCTTTTTCATAGCTTCTTTGTTATCCCTGAAATCTAGAAAAAATGATTCCACATTCTAAGCCTTTATTGACTGTGAATTGTCCTTTCCCAGCAACCCAAATTTCACTAAATATCAACAGGACATAAACAATACCCTGCTACAAAAGTACTATTTATTTTACTAAAAGTTGATATTCTCAACAGGCATACAATTAAAACGAAAGAAAAAAAAGGACATTTATGTGAGTGTCACTGATTGTATATCCTCCATGTTTATAAAACAGAACGCTCTTTTCATCCAGTGGTTGTCTACACCTAAATAATGGGAATCAACCTGTGAGACATAGTATGGCTCCTAGTGTCATGTCACAAGCACATTTTTGAGACTGTCAGGCCTGAGAGTTTGGTAAAATTATGAAATAATTCAACCCTGAGGTTAGCTAGTCATTTGGTTATACTTTACCAGTTGGCATTTCTCTGTTACATACCCTATTGGAACTGCAGAGTTTATATAACTGTTTAAGATGTTATACACAATTAATCATGCTTAGGCATTTTATTTTATATACTGAGAAGGGATAAAAATATAAAGGTATTTAAAATTTTTCTTAAAATGATACTATGAGTAATGGAATTAGCCTTTCTTTGCATTTGATTAAACTCGTATTTGTAATTCATAGTCATAAGCTTTGAGGATTTAAATGATTCAAAAATATACTATAACTTATTCATGTATAAGCTTGTATCATTATTATGAATACCTTAAAAATAACTGTTTTTTAACTATTTAATCTTTAGATAGTGATATTCTTTAGGGGAAAAAACTAGTACATAAAGACTTACCTATTGGAATGTTCAACACTATTATTTGAAATAACAAAATTTTAGGCAAAATATTAATGTTAAACCAAAAGTGGAAGATTAAATAATTTATTATTAAAGGGAATATTTTTCAAATAGAAAAATAATTAAATTATATTTATATGGTTTAATATGAAAATATATTTTGATATTAATATTTGACTTATTTTTAAAATGTAATTTTGGAAAGAGTATGCATATAATTGTGACCTATTTCTATAAAGAAATATAAATATGAAAAAATGGTCAAGAATGTACTGAATATTAATTTCTAGATTATATGTTTCCTTTTAACCATCTACTGTTTTTATACTACAAATTTATGATTTTTTTTTACAGTGAAATCACACCATTTTTACATTTCCCATACTTAGCTTCTCCATAGAAGATGGTCCACTTTGCACCCCTTAATCATTGTAGCACTAGTTATATGAAGCAACACATATTCTGAGACCTGTAGAGTGAGAGGCAAGTATTCAAGGAAGGGATAATAACAGCTATTGTGAATAAGGGAATATGTTACATGGAAGGATAACCACAAAATAAGGACCCCCAAAACAGAATTTTTTGGGGGGAGGGTGGGTGCCTTGTAGTACAGGCTTCCCCCAACTAGGTGAATGTTGTAAGAACCCATCTGTATCAATGTACCAGCTGACATTGTTCTGAGAGGCTGGGTTGGGCTTCAGTGATTTTTTGTGAAAACTCTTTCAATGTGTTTGACCATTTCATGATGGGTGATTTATGAGCACATCAGCCTACACCACAGCTGAGTCTTTGGCAGTTTTGACTAAAAATTGCTCCATGCTCTCCCTTTACACCCAATCTCACCCCAAGCAATTTTTTTCTTGTCGTTGTTCCCCTGGATGAAAAAAGGTACTCAAAAGGAAATGTTTTGCTTATGTGGAACAAGTGAAACAAAAATTGGCAGAAACACTAAAAGGCATCAAAATCTACAGGTTCAGAAACTTGTAGATTGAACAGTGGAAAAAAGTCTTGATAGGTATATATCATTAAATGGAGAGTACTTTGAAGGTAACTGAAGTTTTAATAAATACATAATTTTTCATAAACAAATTCCATTTTGGAGGTTCCCCTTGCATTGGAAGAAGTATGGCTCTTTCAGAAGCTGGAAGAAAATCATACAACTGCAGCATATAAAATGGGTCAAATGAACCCTGACTGGTATGGATCTATTGGTTACATTGTTGTCCCATAACCTAAGGGCTGCACCTTTGATTCCTGGTCTGGGCATATGATCTCCTGACATGGAGTACAGAAGAGACAACCAAATGACGCTTCTCTCTCCCCCACCCTCTAAAAGCAGTGGAAAACTTATTCTTGGATGAGGAATAGTAATAATAATAACAATAAATAATAAACAATAATAAGAAGGCAAGTTATGGGGGAGTCCCTACAAAGTGGTAGAGTAAACAGAAATCCAGAGACAAAGTCAATGAATTGAAATTTTATTGCAAAAGGAATTTAAAATCTCTAAAGTGTTTTTCAAAGAGAGTACAAAAGTAAATTACATTAATTGAATATATTTTTGGTCATTTCCCTATAGAGAAAAAATTGGAAAGTCCAGAGTTCATATACAGTAGGAAACATTCATTGTAGCACAGGTGAGAGATAGTGTTAAGGTAAAGAAATTAGGAGTAGGGGTGTTTTATATACATTACTAGATTTGAAATATTTATAGAAAGAAGAGTAAATTATAAATATATCTTTGTATTTAAAGAATATGTGGGGATAGCTGTAATTGAACAACAATAAAAAAATAAAAAATAAATAAAATTAACCAAAAAAAGAAGTTCAAGTGATCAATCATATTTTCAACCAAAATCATAGTTTAAATAAATGCCAAAAAATGTGTTCATTGTTGGTCAGGACACTTGAGTTTGTAATTCTGATTTGGATTAAAGACACATTTACTTTATAATTCATTTATGAATAATTTACTAATATGCATAAAGATATAGATTCAATAATCTAGTAAATTCAAAACTTTATAATATTTGATTACAGTAGTAATTGCATGCTTTATTTGTTTATTTCTATGTATTGGTATGTGAGATTGTTTATGTAATCCAATTGATTTCATCTATGTAACAGAAGTATTGATATTCACTTAACTTTCACACTTCAAAAAATAAATTGATGGTTTTCAACGTAATTGTCATTTAAGACTTGTCTTCTCTCTGTGCATGAATATATTTAGTTGAAGTTCAATGTATAGAATGTTGAATAGCAGTAGCTTTTCTGAGTTTTGCTTAGATTAAGAAATAGCATAAATATGATGTATGAGACATTTTGTATAATATAGGGTTCAATTCGTTATTTTATTAAAATATACAGAGAGACTGTGAATATGATTGGATGGGTACCTCATTGATGTTGCTGGCTAACTCTAAAGATGGCTGCCATCATCCTGACTCCTGATGTTCATATTTTTATGTGATCTCCTCCCCTTATGGGTGTGGAATTCCTGTGATTTGCTTGTAACCAGTACAATGCAGCAGAAGTGATGACAAGTATTTAATTACATTCACATGATTATGAGATTCATTATGTAAGATTGTAGCACTCATCTTATTAGAGTCACCCACTCTCCTTTTTTTGTTGTTGTTTTGAGGAAGCAAGTGGCCAAGTTGGGAAATCCAACATGTAGAGGAAAGAAACTCTGGATGATTTTGAGAACTTTCACTAGCCTACAGTAAGCAACAACAACAACAACAAAAAGACATGTTTAATCACACAAGAAAATGCATTTTGCCAACAACTTGAGTGTACTTGGAAGGAGATCTTTCTTCAATCAAGTCTCAGATTAAAGTATCCTGGTGAACACCTTGACTTCAGCTTTGCACAGAACTTAGTTAGGCTGTGCTCAGACTCAAACTACAGAAACCATAAGAAAATAAATATGCATTGTTTTAAGCAGGTAAGTTTGGGGCAATATTCTTGCACAACAATGGAAACTGATAAGAGATGGCTAGTGAGTCTTGTCAAGGACGAACAAAATGAAAGACATTAATCCTCCAGTACAGTGACTCTACCTATACAGGAAGGTTCCCTGCATTTCAAACATGCTAATGTAGTATCAACAGAGAAAGCGAACATGATTTGAGGCATGCTCCTCACTGTGTCAGACCCTTCTGAGTGGTGTGGGCCCAGCTCCCACTCGGAGATGCACAGGACCTATGCCTACAGACAGGTTCTCTCGTGAGTAATCAAATTTGCAATATACCCAGGCTGCTCTGAAGCTTGCTTTTTGCTAAAACTCCCTCACCCTGCAAGTGCTAAACCCTGCAGAAACCAGTGTGACCAGCTCAACCACTTTTGCCTTTTCATTTGCTAATATCCTTCTTCTGTGATGCAATTAGGGGCATTGGCTCCTTTGTTGTAACCTGGGATAGTGAATGAGGACCATCTTGTAATGTGAAGAGAAATAAAATAAAAGCCTGTCATGGAGGAGGCCACGGCCTTTGCTCCCCCTGAGAGAAAAGCCATGCTGTCATCTTTTTTCCTCCACAGGACTCAGTAGTCCATGTGTATGTTTTATTTCATCCATAATGACATGACACTGCTAGCCGGTGTCCTCATCACCTCACATTTTGTGTTGCAGTGGTAAGCACTCCAAATTTTAGGTTTGTGATCGATAATCTCCTTTCATGGACAATTCTTTTTTTATTTAGCATTATACTAAGTATGTGGTGGTGGGGATTTATTTATCTAAAGACAGTCAACAACTCACTTAGATGCACTTAGGGCAAACAATAGGTCTACATAATACATTGCCATATCACTTTTCTTATAATAATTTAAAAAATAAGCGAAGGCAAATGAGAATACTTTTTGACTGATAAAATTTTAGCCTGCGCTGAGAAGAAAGTTAAACCTAGAGTATAAAAACAATAGGGGTTAATTTACCATGTGTTATTTGAAGCTTGTTCATGTGAGTGTGTGCAAAAATATGTTCTTCCCTTGAGTTGTGTTTTTTTTTCTCTTAAAATTATTAAAAAACATAATCAGGGTGCCACCCATGCTTCCTGGGTTTAGCATCCAGCCACTTTTTAAATTGTTTTGAAAAGAAGTCCCTTTTCTGATCACAGACAGGAATGATGAGCATAGGACTCATGTCATTACAAATTCAAGGTGGAGAACAGGTCTGTGCTGGTCCTTGTAATGCAGAAGACAGCATGAGGTTATAGGACATGGACAGCAGGCAGAGGCCAAATGGCATTTTTAAAGCATTATAAGACAGGTTAGTTATGAAACAGGCACAGGGATATATGATATATGAAACCATATTTGATGTTGTTGACTACATTCCCTATGCTGTATTTTATACCTCAAAAACTAATTTTATAGTTGGAAATTTGTACTTTTTAATTCTTATTTTTTTACTCTCATACCCATTCCCCTTCTACTCTTGGAACTGTCATTTTGTCTTCTGTATTTATGAAATTGTTTCTGTTATGCTTGTGTATCTATTTTTAGATTCCAAATATAAGTGAAATTATATGGCATTTTTATCTTTTATTAATTCACTTAGTTTAATACTCTATCTATATAGTAAAAATGGCAATATTTTACTATGTATGGCTAGTAATAATCCATATATGTATGTGCATGCATTTGTATTTGTGTATACACACATATGGGTATAAATATATACACACACACATGCCACATCTCCTTTATTCCTTTATCTATCAATGGACCATTGGGTTGCTTCCATACTGTGGCTATTGAAAATAATTCTGCAATGAACATAAAGGTATATATGTTCTCTTTGAATTAGTGTTTTCATTTCCTTCAAATAAATACCCATAAATGGCATTGCAGAATCCTATATATGATAATTTTTTTTTTTTTTTTTTTAGGAAGCTCTACACAGTTTTCACAGTAGCTCCACCAGTTTACAATCCAACCAGTACATGATGGTTCCTACTTTCCTATAATAGTCATACTGAGAGTATGGCATGATATCTCTTTGTGGATTTTATTTGCATTTTACATGAGATGGTAAAACATTTTAAATGTCTGTGTGCCATCTGCATGTCTGTAGAAAAATGTCTATTCAGATCTTCTGTCACTTTGTAATTGGATTTTTATGTTGAGTTGTATGTGTTGTTTATGTATTTTGATGATTCACCCTTTATTAGACATCATTTGAAAAATATATTCTTTAATTCAGTAAATTGTCTTTTGTTTTGTTGATGGTTTCCTTTGCTGTGCAAAAGCTTTTATAGTTTAGTACAATCCAATTTATGTTTTCTTTTGTTGGGCTTTTTCAGGGAGACATATCCAAAAATTGCTAAGACCAATGCAAAGAGATTACCATCTATGCTTTCTACTAGGAGTTTTGTTAAGTCTTTCATACAGATTGAGAATTTTTATTTATTTTTGTTGTTGTTGTATATTGTGTAAGACATCTTTATTTATTTTTTTTGGCATGTATCTATCAAGTTTTTAGAACACCATTTATTGAAGATAATGTCATTTCCCCATTGTATATTCTTGTCTTCTTTGCTGTAGTTTACTTGACCATATAAATTTGAGTTTGTTTTTGAGCTTTCCATTCTGTTTCATTGATCTTCATGTCTGTTTTAGCATCAGTACCATACTGTTTTGATTACTATAGCTTGGTAGTGTAGTTTGAAATCAGAGACCACTAAACCTCCAACTTTGTTCTTTTTTCTCAAGATAGCTCTTTCAATTCGTCTTCTGTGGTTCCATATAAATTACATGATTATTTATTCCAGTTCTATGAAAAATGCCATTGGCATTTTGAAAGGACTTGCGTTAAATTAGTAGATTGTGTTGAATAGTAGGGGCATTTTAACAATATTAAATTTTACAATCCATAAGCATGGTATTCTTTTCATTTATTTGTGTCATCTTCAATTTATTTTATGAATATTTTATAGTTTTCAGAGTACAGGGTTTTTACTGGTTAAATTTACTCTGGGTTATTTTATGCAGTTGTAAAGGGGGTTGATTTTTTTAAATTTCTCTTTCTGATATTCATGATTATTGTATATAAATGCAACAGGTTTCTGAACATATATTTTGTACCCTGCAATTTTATAATTTTATTGAATTCATTTATGACTTTCAATACTTGGAGTTTTTTTTTTTTTTTTGTCTTACGATTTGACTTTTTTCTACATGTGATCATGTCACTGAGGAATAATGACTGTTTTATTGTTTTGTTTTCTGAGGTGGGCCTGTATCACAATAATTTGCTAAGAACTTCTTTTCTTCATTGCACAGATTTTGGATAGATGTGTTTTCATTTCCATTTGGCTCAAGATAATGTTTTTTGATATTTGCTTTGACCCATTGGTTCTTTATTCTCCATTTGTGTGTGTGTGTTTCCAGTTTTCTTCTTGAAATTCATTTTTAGTTTTACAGTGTTATGCATGAAAACATACTTGATATTAATTAAATATTCCTTAATTTATTGAGACTTGTTTTGTGCACTACCATCTGGTTTATCCTGGAGAATGTTCAACAGGCAACTTGAAAATATATGTCATCTGGAGTTTATAGATAAGGGGTTCTGTAAATATTTACTAAGTTCATTTGGTCTAATGTGATCTTGAAGGTCAATATTTTATAAAGATTTTCCATCTGGATGAAAAATTCATTAATATAGGTGGCATATTAAAGTCTACTTTATTATTTATTTTTATGTCAATATTTATTTAATATATTTTTGTGCTCCTATGTTGAGTTTGTAAATATTTACAAATGCTGTATTCGCTACTTAGATCGACTCATTTATATTTATGTAATGCCATTTTTGCCTTTTTTCATAGTGTTTGTTTTAAAGTCTATTTTGATTAATATGAATATTGCTGCCCAGTTTTCCTTTATTTCTATGTGCATGGAATATCTTTTTCCATTCATTTACTTTCAGTCTGTGGGATTCTTTTGACCTGATGTTTCTTGCAAGCAGAACATAATTTTTTTTATTCTTTAATTACTCTATGTCTTTTGAATGGAACATTGAGTCCATTTACACTTAAAATAATCTTCAATAGGTATGCTCTTATTACCATTTTGTTAATTGTCTTTTGGTTGTTTCCTGTATTTCTACTCCATCTCATTTTTTTTTTCCTTTTGTATCTTTCCATGTGGTTTGCTATTTCAATGTTATGTTTTGGTTCCTCTCTATTTATTTTTTTGGTATATCTTTTGTAGAATTTTGGTTGGTGGTTACCATGAGATATGTATATCTGAATCTCATTGATAGTCTGCATTTCTTCCCTTTCAAAATTGATTTTAATTTTTGGGAAAATCCGGAAGTCTCAGGGCACCAATTCTGGGTTGGAGGGGTGCTTAATCACATGGGTAATTTGATGTTTCACCAAAAAACTGCACAGATGCAATGCATGAAACGTTGCCTTGTTGTGATGAAGCTGCTAATCACCATTTGTCCATAAGTGTGGTCTTCTGAATCATCCAAGTAGTTTCCATGGAGGAATATTAAAGCTTAATCTAAAATTTGATGCAGTTTCATTGCTCTACTCACTCTTTCATTTTGAATGCACCAACCACATAGTGCAAGTGTTCACTCAACGATAGCTACTGCCCCCACTGCCTAGTACAGTGAAGTCATCATTGTTCAAGCATGCACATTCTAGTCTACTCTCCTTGGCTACCAGGTTACAACAATGTTGTGCAAACTATTCTTGTTATGCTAATGATGGCTTAACTTTTCCTGGACAAACAATCTTGCATATATCGGTGTATTTTAAGTTGATTGGCATTGAAGCTGTAGTGAATTTTGAAAATACTTCATTTATATCCCTTCCACACTTTATTTTTTGATGTCATATTTTAGATTTTTTCTTATTTTCTTGCTCCTCTAACTTCTTATTGTATCTGTATTTCATTTTGCTACTTTTGTCTTTTAACATTCATATTAGTTTTTAAGTTGCTTATCCACTGCATTTAGTATAAATTTGTTTTACCTATGAGATATTTTATGTATGTATGTATGTATTTATTTATTCATTTATTTATTTCTTATTATATATTTTTCTCACTTTAACATTTCTTGTCAAGTTGATTTTGTGGTAATAAACTTATTTAGTTTGGGAAAACTTTATCTCTCCTTCAATCCTGAGTGTTAACCTTGCAGAGTAGAGTATTTTAGGTTGAGAGTGTGGGTTTCTTCCTTTCACATTTTCTTTAAAGAACTTGTTATGCCCTTCTGGTGTGTAATGTTTCTGCTGAGAAATCAACTGATAGCCTTATGGGCCTTTTTTTGTATGTGACTACTGCTTCAACAGTCTCCATTTATCTTTAACTTTTGCTTTTTTAATTGCAATATGTCTTGATATTGTTCTGTTTGGACTCTTCTTGTTGTAATCTTTGCTTTCTGGACCCAATGTCTGTTTTCTTCACCAGACTAGGAGAGCCTGCCATTATTCCTCAAAAATATTTCCCATCCTGTTCTTCCTTTCTACTTCTGGGTTCCCTATAATGTATATGTTAGTAAGCTTGGTGTAGTTCCAGAGATCCCTTAAACAATCTATTTTTTATTATTCTTGTTTTGGGGGGCTAGTATTCTCATAGGGTGATTTACACTATTCTTTTTATTTTCTAGATTGATGATTCATCTGTATTCTATAATTTGCTGTTGATTCACTTTAGTGTTGTTTTTTATATTTCAGTTATTCTATTATTCAGCTCAGATTAGTTTGTTTGCGTATTTTCTAGCTATTTCTTGAAGTTGTTACTGAGTTCCTCTATTCTTTTTTTATTTTATTTTTCTTATTTTAATTGCTGTTCTTGTACAGTTTTCTGTCTTTTACTCCCATTCCAGCCCACCACTCCAGCCCTCCCCACATCTGTTTCATTTCCACCACCCTGGTTTTTGTCCTTGTGTCCTTTATACTTGTTGCTCTAAACCCTTCTCCTTTTACCCTGAAATTCCCTCCTCTCTCCCCATTGGTGACTGTCAGCCTGTTCTCAATCATAGTGTCTTTGGTTATGTCATGTGTGTTTGTTTATTTTGTTGATTAGGTTCCTGTTAAAGGTGAGATCATATGGTATTTGTCGTTCACTTCCTGGCTTAATTTACTTAGCATAATGCTTTCCAGTTCCATCCATGCTATTGCAAAGGGCAGGAGCTCCTTCTTTCTTTCTGCTGCATAGAATTCCATTGTGTAAATGTACCATAGTGTTTTGATCCATTCATTTATTGATGGACACCTAGGTTGCTTCAAACACTTGGCTATTGTAAATTGTGCTGCTATGAACATTGGGGTGCATAGGTTCTTTTGGGTTGGTGTTTCAGTGTTCTTAGGATATAATCCTAGAAGAGGAATTGCTGCATCAAAAAGTAGATAGATTTTTAGTTTTCTTAGAAAATTCCATACTGCTTTCCATAGTGGTTGTACCAGTCTGCAATCCCACCAACAGTGCACTAGGGTCCCCTTTTCTCCACAACGTCTCCAACACTTGTTGTTTGTTGCTTTGTTTATGATGGCCATTCTCACTGGTGTGAAGTGGTATCTCATTGTGGTTTTAATTTGAATCTCTCTGATAGCTAGTGATACTAAGCATGTTGTTATGTGTCTCTGGATCCTCTGTATGTCCTTATGTCCTCCTTGGAGAAGTATCTGTTCAAGTCCTTTGCCCATTTTTGGGGTTGCTTGTCCTCTTAGTGTGGAGTCATATAAGTTCTTTATATATTTTGGTGATTAAACCCTTGTCTGAGGCATCATTGGCAAATATGTTTTCCCATACAGTTAGTTCCTTTTTTTATTTTAATACTGTTTTCTTTAGCCATGCAGAAGCTTTTTATTTTGATGAGATCCCATTTGTTTATTCTTTCCTTTCTGTCCCTTGCTTTAGGGGACATATTGGTAAAAATGTTGCTGAGTGGAATATCTGAGATTTTCCTGCCTATGTTCTCCTCTAGGACTTTAATGGTGTCATGGCTTATATTTAAATTCTTTATCCACCTTGAATTTATTTTTGTGTCTGGTGTAAGTTGGTGCTCGAGTTTCATTTTTTGTTACATGTAGCTGCCCAGTTCTCCTAATGCCACTTGTTGAAGAGGCTATGTTACTCCATTTTATGTTGCTGCCCCCTTTGTCGAATATTAATTGACCATAGAGACTTGGGTTTATTTCTGGGCTCTGTGTTCTCTTCCACTGGTCCATGTGCCTTTTTTCATCCCAGTACCAGGCTGCTTTGATTACAGTGGCCTGGTAATACAGTTTGGTATCAGGTATTGTGATCCCTCCTGCTTTGCTCTTCTTACTCAAAATTGCTGCAGCTATTTGGGGTTGTTCCATATAAATTTTTAAAGTGTTTGAAATATGCCATTGGTACTTTAATAGGTATTGCATTTAACTTGTAAATTGCTTTGGGCAGCATGGACATTTTGATGATGTTAATTCTTTTGATCCTTAACACTGTATATGTTTCCATTTGTTTCTATCTTCTTTTATTTCTTTCTTCAGTGTTGTGTAGTTTTCTGCATACAGGTCTTTTACCTCCTTGGTTAGGTTTATTCCTAGGTGTTTTATTTTTCTTTTTGTTATATGAAATGGGATTTTTTCTTGATTTCTGCTTCTGCTGTTTCATTGTTGGTATACAAAAAATGCCTTTGGTATCTGTATATTGACTTTGTATCGGCTATTTGGACAAATTCATTTATTAGGTCAAAAGCTTTTTGGCCGAGTCTGTAGGAGTTTCTATGTACACTATCATGTCATCTGAAAACAATGATAGTTTTGTTTCCTCCTTTCCAACTTGGATTCCTTTTATTTACTTTTCTTGTCTAATCACTGTGGCTAAGACTTCCAACAATATATTGAATAAAAGTGGTGAAAATGGACAACCTTGTCTTGTTCTTGATCTTATTGGAAAAGTTTTAGTTTTTGCCCATTGAATATGATGTTGGTATAGGTCTCTCATATATGGCCTTGATTATGTTGAGGAATGCTCCCTCTATTCCAACTTTGCAGAGTGTTTTTATCATGAATGGGAGGTGTACCTTATCAAATGCTTTTTCTCCATCTATTGATATGATCCTGTGATTTTTGTCTTTGCTTTTGTTTATGTGATATATTACATTTACTGATTTGAGAATGTTGAACCATCCTTGCATCCCTGGGATAAAACCTACTTGGTCATTGTGTATGATCTTTTTAATATATTGTTGGATGGGGATTGCCAATATTTTGTTGAGGATTTTAGTGTCTATGATCATCAGCGATATTGGCCTGAAGTCTTCTTTCTTTGTTCTGTCTTTATCTGGTTTTGGAATTAAGAAGATGTTGGCTTCATAAAAAGAGTTTCAGAGTCTTCCATCATTTTGGAATTTTTCAAATAGTCTGTAAAGGATAGGGGTTAACTATTCCTTAAATGCTTTGTAAAATTCTCTTGTGAAACCATCTGGTCCAGGAGTTTGGTGTGTCTGGAGTTTTTTGATTACTGTTTCAATTTCATCTGCTGTTATTGATCTATTCAAGCTTTCTGCTACTTCTTCATTGATTTTTGGAAAATTATATATTTTCTAGAAACTTGTCCATTTCACCTGGGTTTTCAAATTTCTTGGCATACAGTTCTTCACAGTAAATTTCTTACAATCCTTCATATTTCTGTGGTATCAGTTGTAATCTCTCTTCTTTCATTTCTGATTGTGTTTATGTGGGTCCTCTCTTTTTTTCTTGATGAGCCTGCTTAAAGGCTTGTCAATTTTGTTTATCTTTCAATGAAACAGCTCCTGGATTCATTGATCCTTGGAATTGTGCTTTTCATGTCTATGTCATTTAATTGTGCTCTGATCTTGGTTATTTCCTTCCTACTACTTGCTCTGGGCTGTCTTTGTTGTTGTTACTCAAGTTCCTGCAGGAGTAGGGTTAAGTTGATTGTTTGAAAGGTTTCTATCTTTTTTAGGTAGGCCTGTATTGCTATGAACTTCCCTCTCAGGACTGCCTTTGCTGTGTCCCATAAGTTCTGGGTTGTTGGGAGTTCATTTTCATTTGTTTCCATAAACTTTTTTATTTCTTCTCTAATTTCATTCTTGACCCATTCATTGTTTAACAACATGCTATTCAATCTCCATGATTTTGAGTGTTTTGGATTTTTCTCCTTTGGGTTGGTTTCTAATTTCAGTCCCTTGTTGTCAGAGAAAATGCTTGGTATGATTTCAACATTCTTGAATTTGTTCAGTCTTGTTTTGTGTCCTATCATGTGGTCTATGTTTGAAAGTGTTCCATGTGTATTTGAAAAGAATGTGTATTTAGTTTCTCTGGCATGAAGGTCTCTATATATATCAGTTAAGTTCATTTCATCTAGAATGTTGTTCAATGTCATAACATGTTTGTTGATATTTTGTTTGGAGGATCTGTTCATTTTTCACAGTGGGGTGTTGAAATCCCCTACTATAATTGTTGCTGTCAATATCTTTCTTGTAGTCATCTAAGATTTTCTTTATGTATTTAGGTGCGCCTATGTTGGGTGCATATATATTTACAATATTTATGTCTTCTTGGTGGATTCTTCCCTTGAGACTTACGAAGTGACCTTCTGGTTCTCTCTTTATGGCCCTTCTTTTGAAGTCTATTTTCTCTGATATGAGTATTACTACCATGGCTTTTTTTTTCCTGTCCATTTGCTTGGAAAATTAGTTTCCAGCCCTTCACTTTGAGTCTGTGTAGGTCTTTTGTCCAGAGGTGGGCATTTGTCTTGTAGGCAGCATATGTGTGAGTCATGCTTTCTTATCCATTCAGCTATTCTATGTCTTTTAATTGGAGCATTTAATCCATTTATGTTTAAGGTTATTATTGATAGGTACTTATTCATTGCCATTTTTGTACCTGTGTTTCTCTCTCTCTCTCTCTCTCTCTCTCTTCCTTCTTTTCCTTAAATCATTCCCTTTAGCGTCTCTTGCAGAACTGCTTTGGTAGAGGTGTATTCTTTTACACTTCTTTTGTCTGGGAAGCTCCTTATTTAGCCTTCTATCTTGTTTGATAGCTTTTCTGGGTAAAGTAGTCTTGGTTGCAGGCCTTTGGTTCTCATTACTTGGTCTATTTCTTGCCATTCTCTTCTGGCTTGGAGTGTTTCCATTCAGAAGTCAGCTGATAACCTTATTGGGGCTCCCTTGTATGTTACTTTCTTTTTCTCCCTTGCTGCCTTTAAGATTCTCTCTTTGTCTTGGAATTTTGCCATTTTAATTATGATGTGCCTTGAAGTGGGCCTCTTTGGGTTCCTCTTGATTGGGACTCTCCGTGTTTCCTGCATTTGTGTGACTTTTTCTCTTATCAAATTAGGGAAGTTTTCCATGATTTCTTTTTCAAATAGGTTTTCTGTCCCTTGCTCTTCTTCTTCTCCTTCTGGTATCTCTATTATATGGATATTATTATGTTTCATATGGTCTTGCATTTCTCTTAATCCCTCTTCATTCTTTCTGAGCCTCTTTTCCTTTTGTTGCTCTTTCTGTGTGTTTTTCTTTGCTTTGTTCTCCAACTCGCTGATCTGATCTTCTGCTTCATCAATTCTTTTGATCCTTCTACTGTGTTCTTCAATTCAGAAATTGTATTCTTCACTTCCTCTTCACCCTTGTTGATGGTGTTTAATTTCCCTTTTCATGTTGATATAGTTTGAAGTGAGTTCATCGTAGCTTCCCTGTAATTTCTGGTTGCTCATTGAGAGCTCATTGAGAAGTCTTCCTGACAACCATTGCTCTGAACTCAATATCTGATAGTTGAATTGCCTGTTTTATTTAGCATTCTTTCTGGGGCTTCCTTCTTTTCTTCCTTTTGGGGATTGTTTCTTTGTCTTCCCTATTATTCTTTTATATTCACTGAAAATCCATATGACTGTTACTTTGAATTCTTTATGTGGCTAGTTACTTACCTTCATTTTACCAGGTTTTTTTTAATATTTGTTTATTGTTCTTTCATTTGAAGTATATTTGTATCTCATTTCATTTTGATGGACTTTCTGTGTTTGTTTCTATAATTTAGATGAAACAGCTATTTCACCCAATCTTGTAGGACTGCCCTGTGTAAGAGCAACTTATTTGTATATTATGCTTGCCAAATGCTTTTTGCAGGCTGGCTGAAACCAAAGTGGGTGTGTATGGTACTTGGGGTCACCCTGTGGGTCATGTGGCTAGGGCTGCAGTTGGCGTAGGCTGAGGGATACAAGGTTTCACGGCTGCAGGGGTGTCCTTGGTGGCTGGTTGGGGCTACAGCAGGTATTGGTCAAGGTGGCCTGGGGAATGCTGTGGAGGTAGGTCTTACAGGGTGGCTAGAGCCCTTGGACCAAAGTCCTGTCAGTGCTCTATTGGTAGAGGAGGAACAT
Organism: Anoura caudifer; assembly: GCA_004027475.1. Lineage (NCBI taxonomy): Eukaryota > Metazoa > Chordata > Mammalia > Chiroptera > Phyllostomidae > Anoura > Anoura caudifer. The sequence continues at coordinate 6,397 of PVKU01012901.1, read as the reverse complement.
AAAAAAATAATGCTCACTGACACCTTTGATCCTGGAGAATTTCTTCAGATCTCCACTGGTTTAGCAGGTGCCTTGGGGATTAGTAAATTGATTTTTTAAATGTACTCTTATAGTCCAGGAGACCTTTAAATTTCTGGTTTATTATTCTGCTCTATAAGAGACACGTCTGCCTGTGTGGGCCTCTCAGTGATACCCATCTCTACCTCAGGCTGCCACATCCTGGTGATGTCCTCACGAATATCACTTCTTTCTCTTTCTCCTACACTTTTCAGTGGAGTCCCATTCTGGTTTATTGTGAAGAATCTGTTCAGTAGACCTTCAGTTGTTCTTTAGGAGAAATTAATTCTTATGTCAGAATATATTTGGTGTGTTGTGGGAGCAGGTGAGATTGGGTTCTTCTTATGCCACCATTTGAAACTGCTGACCTAAATTTCTATGTATTTTAATAATTTTTAATAATGAATACATGTGCATAGATATTAAAATGATATAAAAGTTTTGTTGGATAATATGGTTATATATTTTGTTAATTATGACCATTTTTATATGTTAAAGTGATAATCATTTTGTAAAAATTTTAAAATATATTGAATCCCACCGCATTTTATAGGTCTTAATAATTTTTCTTTTTTTCTGGTTATATAAATTTACAGTTAGTTTATGTACTCACTTTCACAATGAAACAATATAAATAATTATTTACATTTAATAACACATTATTTAGATTTTTCTGCCTCAAATTAAGACATTGCTTTCCATAGTATTTCAATATATACCAATCTTCTATATTTGGTGACAAATTTGAAATTGTTATCCTGGTTAGCCTGAGACTGTGAAATTTTCAAGGATATAGTAATTTCACTGTTAAAATCAGGGCAATCCCAGAGAATCAGAAGCAGTTGATTAATTTGTTCTTATATGAACACTTTATTCTGCTCTATGTTTTGTTGTGAGAACTATTGCTTGTTCTGTAACTTTCTGTTTTCTCTTCTTTTTTGGGCACTAGAGATGTACTCTATCTTCTAGATTCTCAGGCAGCTAAATGGAGTCATATATGTGATATAAGTGGAAGTAATTGCCTCATATTCTGGCCTGGTTTGTTGCATCTCACACATGCTCATTAAGAGCCTTTTCTCCTTTTGTCTGACTGGTGTGAGGAAGGCCACAGTAATGCTGAGTAGGAGCTTGACCAGTATGGGTTCCTGAATGGGTGCATGAAGCAGGACCTCACCTTCGACAGGCACATTTACTTGGACTATTACTTATGAGATGTAAACTTAGATACAAAGTTTTAATCAGTATCTATTTTGGGTCAATATGTTATAGTAGCTAGTGTTAAAATACTCAAGTCAGTTTTTCACTATTTAACTATTTACTCAGTTACAAAGAATATAACTATGCTATTTGTGAGGTTTACATCGGGGGAAATGTGATCTGATATTATCATAGCAATTATGGGAGTTTTATTTTTTAAGAAATCACAGTAGAATGAAAAAAAAAGTAGTAAATAGCACTAAAAATAAGCCAGTTGATTAATTAGGCCTGAATGTCAAAGTCAGAATCTCTTTTCTTCTATGTGAGAAAGAGAAAAAAATTACTGTGAGATTTTATTAGTAGTAAGAATAAAAGCAACTTAACAGCCAGAAATCACTGCTATTTTGGTTTTATATATTTAGTTTAAGATCACCCCTTATCATTTCATCTGTACATTTTATCACTTGGCAATAAAATCAGATTTAAAATTCAGCCATTCAAACAAGAATTTTAATTATTTAGTCCATTGGTAATACAAAAATTTGTTCTCAAAGTATCCTGATAAATCTCTCAGCCAACAATGGCTATAGCAATATGAGGTTTAGAGAAAAAAAATTACTTCAGAAAAATATATCCAGAAAAGATTAATCAAAAGTTTATGTTTATAGTACTTGAAGAGAATATTTTCTGAATGTAAAATAATAGGATATCAATCCGTAAAATACAGCTAATCTACATGAAACTGATTTATTCCAAATGAAATTAAAGGTGTGTGTGAAAGGTGACTATTTTATATTTATCTAAAATATTCATTTCTCACTAAATGCAAGATATGAAATTAATATTTAAGATTATAACCCATAAAATTGACTATTAACAAATAATAATTGTTAAAATGTTAAGATACTTATATATTTTGGAAACCAAACCCTGTCTGAAGTATCATTGGCAGATATGTTTTGCCATATGTTTGGTTCCCTTTCCATTTTGTTGCTGTGTTCTGTAGCTGTGAAGAAGCATTTTAGTTTCATGTAGTCCCATTTGTTTAACTTTTCCTTTATATTCTTTATCCTAGGAGATGTATCAATGAAAATATTGCTGCATAGTGTATCTGAAATTTTCCTGACTGTTTTCTCTAGGACTTTTAGGGTGTCATGACTTACATTTAAGTCTTTTATCCATCTTGAGCTTATTTTGGTATGGTGTAAGATGGTGGTCTAGTTTCATTTTTTTGCATGTATGTGTTCATACCTATGAAGAACATTTATTGAAGAGATTCTTTTTACTCCATTTTATATTCCTGCCTGCTTTGTCAAATATTAACTGACCATACTGACATGGGTTTATTTCTGGGCTTTCTATTCTGTTACATTGGCCTGTATGTTTGTTCTTATGCCAGGACCAGATTATTTTGATTACAGTGGCTTTGTAATATAGTTTGATATCAAGTATTGTGATCCCTCCTACTCTGTTCTTCTTTCTCAAGATTGCTGGGGCTATTTGGGGTCATTTATGGTCCCATATAAATTTTTGAAATATTTGTTCTATATTTGTGAAATATGCCATTGGTATCTTGATAGGGATTGTGTTGAATATGTAGATGGCTTTGGGAACCATTTTAATGGCCATTTTAATGATGTTAATTCTTCGGATCCATGAACACAGTATATGCTTCCATTTATCTGTGTCTTCCTTAATTTCTTTCTTCAGTGTTCTATAGTTTTCTGAGTACATGTCTTTTACCTCCTTGGTTAACTTTATTTCTAATTATTTCAATCTTCTTGTTTTATAGTAAGTGGAATTTTTTCTCTTAACTTCTGTTTCTGTTATTTAATTGCTCATGTACAAAAATACTTTGATTTATGAATGTTGACTTTGTATCTCACCATTTTGCCAAAAGTATTCACTAGATTGATTAACATGACTCCACACCAGAAAGACAAGCAATTCAAATAAAAAATGGGCAAAGGACCTGAACAGACAATTCTTCAAGGAGGACACACAGAGGACTCAAGTGACAGGAAAAAATGTTCAAGATCACTAGCCATTAGAGAGGTGTAGATTGAAACCCCAATGAGATACCACTTCACACCTGTCAAAGTGGCCATCATTAATAAAATAACAAACAACAAGTACTGGAGAGACTGTGGAGAAAAGGGAACCCTAGTACAATGTTGGTGGGAATGCAGATTGGTGCAGCCATTGTGGAAAACAGTATGGGATCTCCTCAGAAAACTAAAAAAGAAAATGCCTTTGATCCAGCAGTCACACTGCTGGGACTATACCCTAAGAATCCTGAAACACCAATCCAAAAGAACCTATGCACCCCAATGTTCATAACAGCATTATTTATAATAGCCTAGTGCTGAAAACAGCCTAAGTGCCCATCAGTACATGAGTGGATCAAGAAACTATGGTACATTTACACAATGGAATAGTATAAAGCAGAAAGAAAGGAGGAACTCCTATCCTTCTCTACAACATGAATGGAACTGGAGAGCATTATGCCAAGTGAAATTAGCCAGGTGTTGAAAGACAAATATCATATGATCTCACCTATAGTGGAATCTAATCAACAAAACAAACAAATGAGCAAAATATAACCAGAGACTTGGAAATAAAGAATAAACTGACAGTGACCAGATGGGAGAGGAGAAGGAGATAATAGGGGACAGAGGGGAAGGGGCAAGAAAAGGAACACCAACAGAGGACTCATGAACACAGACAATGGAGTGGGATTGATTGTGGGAGTGTGGGGTGATGGGGTAGGAGTGAGCAATAGGGGAATGTGCGAAAACTGTAACTGAACTACAATAAATAAAATAAAATAATAAAATAAAATGAAATAATAAATAATATAAAATAAAAATGTAAAACAAAATAAAAATGGTTCAGCTAATTAAATTGATATTTTCATACTGCATTTTCAGTCATGACATTTCTCATCAGTTTTTAATATGATGATTATTTCATATGTTTGAAAGAGTATAGATTAAACTTTTACTTTAATATCTATCAAAAGCATAATATTTGCTATTATGTAATATTTACTGTTATGTAGTTTTGAGTATAAGCAATCCAGTGGCTCCAATGTATCAAAAAGCTTCTTCTATTGTATTTTTTATAATTTTTACTCTTTTCTTCACAGTTCATCACCAAATTTTTATTCTAACAGCCTATGAGAAACAGGGAAAAGAACTATAAAACTATTTAAAGAAATAAAAAATATACTGCATCATAGTTAATACTGAGTTTAAGGAAATCACTAGAAGAAAAAATAAAGAAAATAATATCTCTGAATTAAAAATGAGATAGAAAATAAACCAAAAGTTTTAGGCAAAATCGTCTTTGAATTCTCAATAATGTAAGGTGATACTGTTTCCATGAGAATATAGGTGTAAAATAAGAAGAGAGCAAGGAGAAATGCAAAAACATAAATCTGAGACACAAATGTAAAGAAAATGAATGTGCTTAGTTAAGAACACAATGAAGAGAAATAAAAAATACAGTAATTCTCACTGGAGGTCATACAATCTTCCCTGGAAATTAAAGAAACAGGAATAGAAATTTTAGAAGGTAAACTTTATTAATTGTCTGAATAATGGCAGTAAGAAAAATAAGCAAATATAAAAAGGGAAGCTAAATGAAACCAAGTATTGGTAATAAAAGATCCTAGTACATATAAAAGAGTCCAATATTTATAGAGAACAAGTGAATAGATAAAATCAATAAAAGCTAAAATAAAACAAAACATTTTTATTCTAAAATAATCTGAAGTTGTAGGTCAATACTACCACATTCATCTTATTCTTGGGAAAATTAATGTATAATTAATTGCTTCTGGCAAGATATTTGGATTTTGAAAATTTAGTAAAGGTGCCCAAACTTTTGGCATCTCTGTGCCACACTGGAAGGAGAAGCCTTGTCTTGGACCACACATTGAACACACAAACATAATGAAAACTGATGAGCAAAATAAGGTTTGAAGTAAATTTACAATTTTGTGTTGGGCCACATCCATAGCCATCCTGGGCTGCATGTGGCTTGCGTGCCATGGGTTAGACACCCCTGAAAGGAATAATTTTAAATAATCACTCAAGCAGATTAAAGGGGCTTAACAAAGAAAAAGAAAAACAAAAGTAACAGATATATATCAGAATTAATTAATATGGAATATCAATTGCCATATATATGAAATATCAAATGCCAGTCAGCTATATCTATGGAAGGGAAGGAGGGTGGGATAAGGGTAGGAAAGAGTAAACTGGCAAAATATATGGTGAGAGATGATTTGACTTTGGAGGTGAGCACACAATACAATATGCAGATCATGTATCATAGAAATGTACACTTGGAACCTATATAATCTTATCAACCCATGTCACCCCAGTAAATCTAATTAAAAAGTTGCTTTTAATATTTGTAAACAAGAAACATATACTTTATCATAGATAAACCTTTGCTTTTATTTTCTTTGTTCTCTAACATCTTCCTCAAGTGCAACTTTCTTGCAGTTTGATAATTTCTAGTGTCTTCCTGTCTCATTATCTTTGTGCTTTTTTCCTTTGTTAACTGAATTAATCTTACTACAAATATGCATGACTCATTCAGGTCAAACATTGATATCTCAGAGTTCATATATCACTTCTTGGAGAAGTCTTCCATGAATAACAACCTAAACTTCACATCTTCCAGTTTATCATTTATTAACTTGATTATTTTTCTTTTTAGGACGTATCAATAATTAATATCTTATTTAATATAGCATTTCTTATTTGTCTTTCATAGAGACAAACTTTGAATGTTTATGAAAATATCATCAGCACATAAAACTACCTGGGAAATGGTAGAGCTCAAAAAGTCTGAGTTGAATAAATGAATGAACAGGAAAATGGGTGGATAGGTGAATCAGGCAAGTTAATTTGAATACAGACTGACTCAGATTTCTGTTTTAAGTAAGAAGTTAGTAGATAACTTAAAGTTATGTCAACATGCCAAAGAGCTAATATTAAGAACTCTCCTGACAAAACAAGTAAAATTAGGAATAAAAATGGTTTACAACTCTTCAAATAAACCACTGACCTAGCACTTTAATGAAGAATCCAAAAAAAAAAAAAAAAAAAAAAAAAAAAAAAAAAAAAAA
>PVKU01012900.1:0-32290 GCA_004027475.1 Anoura caudifer | reverse complement strand
AGGTCCTTGCCTTTCATGACTTGGAATACTTCTTTCCAGCCCCTTCTTGCTTGTAAGGTCTCTTTTGAGAAATCAGCTGACAGTCTGATGGGAACTCCTTTGTAGGTCACTGTGCCCTTATCCCTTGCTGCTTCTAGAATTCTCTCCTTCATTTTAATCTTGGCTAATGTAATTATGATGTGCCTTGATGTGTTCCTACTTGGGTCCAACTTCTTTGGGACTCTCTGAGCTTCCTGGAAGTCTATTTCCTTTGCCAGATTAGGGAAGTTCTCCTTTATTATTTGTTCAAATAAGTTTTCCACTTGTTGCTCTTCTTCTTCCCCTTCTGGTACCCCTACAATTCGGATATTGGGACATTTAAAGATGTCCTGGAGGTTCCTAAGCCTCTCCTCATTTTTTGAATTCTTATTTCTTCATTCTTTTCTGTTTGGTTGATTCTTTCTTCCTTCTGGTCCACTCCATTGATTTGAGTCCCAGTTTTCCTCCCATCTCTATTGGTTCCCTGTGCATTTTTCTTCGTTTCACTTATTGTAGCCTTCATTTGTTCATCTAATTTGTGAGCAAAATCAACCAATTCTGTGAGCATCCTGATCATCAGTGCTTTGAACTGTGCATCTGATAGGTTGGCTATCTCTTGGTCGCTTAAAAGTATTGGCTCTGGTGGTTTCATTTGTTCTTTTGTTTGAGCCATTTTTTTCTTTTTCTTTTTTTCCTGGTCTTGTCGCACCTGTTATGTATGAGGGGCAGAGGCTTAAGTGTTCACCAGGGTGGGGCAACCCAGTTGCAGAGTTGTGATGCTGTATGTGGTGGTGGGGTCAGAGAGGGAACACTGGTGCTTGCTCGGCTCTCTCTCGGATTTCAATCTCCTCTGTGAGGCTGGGATTCTCTCTTGGCACTTCAACCCCTACACATGTTTTCAATCAGTGCTTTTAGGCTTTATTTCCTGGCCCTGGGGCCCTGGGTAGCACTGTCTGTCTCACTGCCTATTTTCACCTGGTTTATCTGCATGTGTATGTGTGACCATGGTCAGTCACTTTGTGTGCTTCGCTGGGTCTGCTTGTTGCCTCCCCATGCCCAGTAACTGCCAACTGTACTCCTGGAGTGTGCCAACTGCCACCTGCACACTTGGGATCACTAGCCGCTGCTTTTTCCTGCCCTGATCCCTCTCCACCGGCCGCTGACTCCGACCCTCTTACCAGTCTGGATGAATCATTGTTGGACTTCTGTACAAATGAATTTCTATCTGTTCTGGTTCTGTTTTTGGTTCTAATTTTTTGTTGTCCTTAATTTTGGTTGTGAGAGGAGGCACAGTGTGTCCAACTATGCCTCCATCTTGGCCAGAAGTCCCAGTAAATTTTTTTAAATAATTATTTAATCTTAAAAATAGCCATTATGAGAAAAGATTTAAAGGAAGTGATATTTCTAACCCCAAGCTCCCATTATTATCAGTAAATAGAAACCTCTAGAAATCACAATTAAGTTAAAATAGTCATCACAAGTTCTAAATTTGTGATTATTTTTAAATTCTCCTGAAAATTGACAAATAATTATGGAGGGTGGTAAATATTTTAAAATATTTTATATTTTAAAATAATCTGTACAATTAAGATGAACATTGGATGATGACTTAAAATGACAGATATCATTATATATAAATTGTACATTCAAAGTCAATATATCCTTATGTTAGTGAAATTAGGATTTTCTAAAATTAAACTTGACCTAGTCTCATTTTTCTTTTCTGTTGTTTTAAGGCACTTTAAGGCCTTAAAGACCAAATTCCCATATACATGATGCTTTACCATGATGAAAATATGACTAGATATTTTTAAGAGGTTAACATATCAGATTTCAAATTCATCAGGGTCTGAATTCAAATTCTTGTGGCCATCTCTCAATAACTCTTTGCCTTGTCAAGTTACTCAAACATTCTGATAATAATTTGTGTTTTATGAAAAATAAATGTATAATAGGATCTACTGCTTGAGTCATTGTAAAGGCATTTTCAAAAGCAGTGCCTTGATAAATCATGTTAGCTATAATCATTACTCTTTTGCATTTACTATAGTGTCAAGCAAATTTTTACTGTTTAAATTCTTAGAAGTAATAGCTAATGAATAAAAACTAATAGCTGATTTGGCCAATGATGAAAGAAGTCTAGAATCATGTCACCAAACATTAATACTAAGTAATTTTATTAAGTAACCTAATTTAAATCGGCAACCATATAAAGAATATACACCATGAATTCTTGGCAAATACAAATCTTCACCTTTCAACACGTCTTTAAAAGTCACTTAAAACACATTATATAATTGATCTTTACATCATATTAGCTACAGAATATATAATGGTTTGTTGTGGGTATTTTCATTTACACTTCATGACTTTTTCCATCCTGATTTGTGCCCAAGAAGGCTGGCCTTTATATAATTTATCAACAGACATTCTTGCCTTCTGTCACAGCTTTGGTTTGATCAGGAATGGGCACCAGCCATAGATTTAAGAGAAATCAGAATAAGGCTGGCATGACTGCCTTCCTCTACTAAAGAATGGAGCTTCTTGTGGGTGGCTTTTTCTTACAGTTTTAGCATTCTTCAGGTTCCGCTTAAAATTCCATCTCCTTATCTCTTCAGGTCGAGAGATGGAATTTCCATCACACAAATTGTGTAACAGAGATCAAAGCCTGCACCCTTGTTTGTAAATAGTGCCCTCATAAAGATTTTCTCAAGTATCCCAATTTTAGAGTATCACAGTAAGTGCACAATAAATTGTAGTAGCTATGGTAACAATTGAGATGAAGTCATCTGGTTTTTTAAAAGATTTCATTTATTTATTTTTAGAGAGAGGGGGAGGGAAGGAGAAAGAGAGGGACAGAAATATCAATGTGTGGTTGCCTCTTGCATGTCCCTACTTGGGGGCCTGGCCCACAACCCAGGCATGTGCCCTGATTGGGAATGGAACTGGCAATGCTTTGGTGCACAGCTCACACTCAATCCACTGAGCTACAACAGCCAGGGCTGGGGTTTTGGGTTTTTTTTTTGTTTTGTTTTGTTTTGTTTTGCTGTGACTCTGACTGGACACTGAAATCCACCCATCACAGTGACACTGACAAAATAAAAGCAAATCTTCTCCAAATAAGCTTTTGCTTGTGGGTCCTGCTGCCCCTACTTTGTTGAGAAATACACTACACAATAATAAAACTCAAAACACATCCAACTTCTGCAAGACTTTTCTAGTGAACATCCTCTTGACTGCTGCCTTCACTTCATTGTTCTTTAGGCTGTAGATTATAGGGTTTAACATAGGAGTGATGACAGTGTAGGACAATGACACTAATTTTTTGCTCCCTGGGGACTGGTTGGATTTGGGCCGTAAATAGGTCAAGCTGGCTGTTCCATAGAAAAGGGATACCACAATGAGATGTGATGAACAAGTGGAGAATGCCTTCTGGCGACCAGTAGCTGATGGCATCCTCAGGATGGTTGTGATAATACGGGTGTAGGAGACCAAAATGAGGGAAAAGGGAAACATAATAAACAGTAGTGTGGAAGCAAGTGCTTGCATTTCATACATGTTTGTATCCTGAGAAACTAGTTTCAAGACTGGAGGACCATCACAAAAAAAGTGGTCAACTGTGTTTGGCCCACAGAAAGGAAGGGCCATCATCCAAGCAGTTTGTAGCATAGAGACAGGAACACCAGAAATCCAAGAGCCTACAGCCATCCACAAGCATAAAGACCTATTCATTATGACTGTATATCGAAGAGGGTTACAGATGGCCACAAAGCGATCATAAGCCATCATAGAGAGGAGGAAACATTCAGAGCTGCCAAAGAAGAAGAAAAAGTACATCTGGGTACCACAGCCTATAAAAGAGATGATTTTCCTTGGTGACAATAGATCTACCAACATCTTCGGCACCATGACCAAGGTGAAACAGACTTCAAGAAGTGATAGGTTTCGCAGAAAGAAGTACATGGGTGTCTGAAGAGCAAGATCCACACTGGTAACTGTGACAATAAGGAAGTTGCCCAACAAAGTGACTGTGTAGATGACCAGGAACAAAACAAAGAGGGAAATTTGCATCTCAAGGTTGTTAGTAAAGCCGAGAAGAATAAACTCAGTGACTCTGGTATGATTTTCACAAATCATATCTTAGACTAGTTTCTCTCTAAAAATCAAAGTATGTGCATCAAAGGGTAGTCTTAAAATATAAATATAATCTCAAAAATATCAATAAAATCCACACATATATCTCTGCTTTCAGTTGTCTTACCATTCTACTTTTCTGAAGCAGAGAAAATGTTTATAATAAGATATAATCAAGGGAAAAGAAATATTATTCATGAGTCCCATTAATTGCTTGTCACCTAGGTGAGTTTTTCCTCTCAACAGTAGTCATAGTCTGCAGTTCATATTCTTCATCAGAGGCATGCTATTTTTCCAGAATTAAGTAAAAAGAGTTAGACAGAAAATAATTAAAATAGAATCATCTACTAATTTTAATATGATATTTTTTATTTTAAATTATTGTTACATTAAAAAACAAATCCAGGATGCAAAAAGATAAGTTATGGGGTGGCTTGACCTTTCTAATGCTTGATTATGTAAAAGTTTCTACTGAATGAGGTGTATTTAACACCATTATATGTATCTATGGGAGAAATAGTAAATAAAGATAAGTAAACAATTAAATATAACATATAATGATTTTGGTGCTTTCTTGTCTTCTTTGGACAGCTAATTTATGTGATTTTTGATATTGTCTCTTGAACCATAATTTGACTTTACTAGGCCCCCATTTCTTATTACACATATAGTCATATCATTTGGATTGGGTTTTAAAAAACACTGAACAAAGATGACCTGCAAAAGAGAAGCCCTCTTTCTAACACTGTGTTAATTCCCATCCTTCAAAATAGTTCTGCTTCCAACTGTGCTGTGACTTTGTTAAATTAACATTTATTAAATAAAGCCCAGAAGTGTAGGATAGTAAGCCACCATTCAACAAAAGTCCATAAGGGAAAGTGAAAACATTTATTACTCCTGGAGAAGCTACATGGAACACCTCAAGGGGCCTCATGGGGAAGTAAAGTCCAGGTGCAGAACAGGACCCGGGGTTCATGCTTTATGGGACTGATGGTGAAGTACTTTGGAGTTCCCTGGCTAAGGATGGATTGGCCAATTCTAACAAAGAAAAAGCAGGGTTTTAGTATGATTTCCAGAAGTTTTGTCCAAGGGATACACAAATGGGAAGACCCTGGGAGGCAGGGGAGATTGTTTATCACAAGGGCAGTTGAGGAAGTCATGTCAGAAACTTAACATTTACTGATGACTTAGCAGGCTGTTATGTAGTGTATGCACTCAAGGGTGGAGCTAATGTCAGCACAAGGAAGGCTCCTACTGGTTCCTTGGCTTCCAAACAATGGATGCCAAGTCAGCATTATTATGCAGTAGTTAGGTGAACTCTCAACAGAGTCAGTTATCTCCAAACTGCATGGTCAGAAGTGGAAGCTAGTCCTGTAGTCATTTTCTTTCTTTCTTTCTTTCTTTCTTTCTTTCTTTCTTTCTTTCTTTCTTTCTTTCTTTCTTTCTTTCTTTCTTTCTGGTTATCTCATTGTGGTTTTAATTTGAATTTCTCTAATGGTTAGTGACATTGAGCATCTTTTCATATGTCTATTTTCCATCTGTATGTCATATTTTTTATCATTTTTTTAATTATTCAAATGCAATTGTTCCATTTTCCCACCACCACTTTCCCCTGCCCCACCCACCCCCACCTCCCACCGTCCATACAAGCTAGTCATTTTCAATGGTGTGCCTGCTAAAAAGTCCAGCCATAACGTACTAATTCTACTATTATAAACTCAAACACTATCCCTTATTTAGAGTAAGTTATTTTAGCTAAAAGTGGAATTATACAAATATTTTCTGTACACCTACTTAGCAATAGCATATCAAATGTTACAATCACAGAAACCTATGTTGAAAAAATTATTCATAGTGCCACATTGGAACTAAAATAAATGGTTTCTCATTTTTTCAAATGCTGGGATAAGGTAAATATTGGATCAATTATTTTATAATACATTTTTCAAATGTATTCAGAAACTTTATTTTATAGTCAAAACTGTATTTAAAATAGATTTGCCCTCTGAAAGTAAAAAACTAAAAACTTACAGCCTGTAAATCCATACTGAAACAAATGGCTCATATTTTAATCCTACTCTAAAAATATGTACTTTGGTAAAATCTCACCTGTTTACTTTGTTTACTGGAAGTTCTCAAACCAATGTCCACAATAGAAAAGGAAAGGAACTCTGGTGATCCCAAGGTATCATGCCTTTAGAAGTCTCAGAATACTAGGTAATAAATGTTTTAATGATTATGGCCATTACCCTCTCATTACAATTGGCAAAACCTGCTTCAAAGCCAATTTTATCATCAGTAATAGCAACAATATTATTATTTCTGGTATATTTAGCAAAACATAATAAAATGCTTTATATGCATTATCATGCTCACAGGCCTTTTGCAACAATTCTAAACTTGTTATGCCTCTAAAAATACTCCATCATTTGTCTTGAGGAAAAAAATATAAGACTTGATGAAGGTATTGAGAACATATTGCATGCTAATAATTTTCTGTGTATCCCTAAAATGCTCAACCAGCACTGCTTCTCAGAGTTCTGATACTGATGTGGCACAAAGCAATGGCTGGTCTTTCCCTGAATGATCAAGGTCTATTGTAAAACTGGAAGTTTACAGTGTCACAAATCGTACCTCTAAATATTCTTCTCAGTCTTTTGATATCCTAAAAAACCCTACTGATATCCTTTAGAGGATATACTTTGCATATATCTTCTAAAGAAGGAGATTCATCAGCAGTGACGTTGCAATAACTACCACAGATCTATTCTGATGTCTTTTTTTTTTAATTTGCTAACTGTGGTTGAGTTGCATTAATACTACATAATTCTAGAGAATTTACTATTTTACATATTGCATGGTATTTTGATAATTTAATGGTATTTACTTAAGTCCTAATTTAGCTGGCTATATCTTAATGAGGCCAAAGAGTTTTTTCACTTTCCATTAAGCAGGCCACCTTCAACCTTTTCTGAGAAATTAGACCTTACCTCTCACTTCAGCCAGCTTTCTTGAAGTATGTGTTTTTTCATAAAAATGATTATAGATCAATCCAATGATATCACCAGTATTTGGAGTAAAACCTGAAGCAGAGATCATCACTAAGTTTCTCTAACTGAAACAGCACTCTAATAACCTTAAGTATAAATTAGTAAAAATTAGAGAGCAAATAATCAGTATCTGAATTGAAAATACTCTCTATGGTTAAAATCTAAAGCACTTCTTAAATCAAACTATTGTTTTCCTGATACTCTTTTCCTCAACATTTCTAATGCTTCCTAGAGAGAACAAGGGCCTCACTTTTTTATTATAATAAAACATAAAGTTGTTCCTTTATCCATAAACAAGCTTCCATATTAATTTTTCTTAAATTGTTTTGTTACACACAGATACACAGATAAAACTAGGTTTTTAAAAAACTGAGAAAAATAAATTATAAGGAAACGTGAAAAAATAAAAATAAAAAAAGAATTTATAACAAAAAAGAAATGTATGAATATATCTTACCAAATAAGACCCCATATTTCTTCTTTAATTAGAAGTTTAATAATTTTTTAAAAGAAAGTAATATTTTATAAGAATTATTAATTGAGCTATAGATGTTCTCAAATCTTCAGAATTAAGCAAATGACTTAGGCAAACTAATCTGTTTTGCCTTCGTACTAAATGGCTGATATAGTTTAGTAATAACATTTAAAAGTGTGACTAGCCTTGGGAAAATAATCCCTGGGACTTTAAAGTTATGATTAATGTTAATTAAACAACTATTTTTATGTCATGAGGGAGAATAGAGAATTTTAATGGAACAGTTTATATTTTCTTTAAGTCATAACAACTACAATTTAATAATACATATTTATTTCCCAATATGTACTTTCTGGTAGGTCTATTGGGCACAGTGGTCAAATCCTTTGGGTTTACTATTATTAATATGCAAATATTATGTGAGGAATATAAATTTTAATTATCCTCATAAAAGTTTTGTATTCATGTGAGATATATTTTTATTCAGTATTGATCAAATTTGTACCATGTCCTTAAGACACATGGTTTTGAATTCCATTTTTATTAAGTTTAAAAATTTTATTATTTTAAAGTTATACATTTTTAAAATTGTTAAACACAAAAATTAAGCCAGAAATTGTCATGCATTTTATTGTTGTCTTACACCTTAAATAGATTGACTATTAGTTTATTTTACTGTGACAACACTGTAAACACTACCAAGATGCGATATATAGTTCCATGGAAGCATTATCTAATGTTATCTAAAATGGTTAATATTATTAACAAATAAGCAATTTCCTTTCTTTTTAAATCCTTGGGATTTTTTTATAATGTAATAATTTTTATTGAATTTAGAGGGGTGACATTAGTTCATGAGATTATATGAATTCTTTAAAATACATTTTATTGATTATGCTATTACAATTGTCCCATTTCTCCGCCATCATTCCCCTCCACCCTTCACACCCCCTCCCACCCACATTCCCCCCTTTACTTCATATCCATGTTTCATAAGTTCTTTAGCTTCTACTTTTCCCACACTACATTTGCCCTCCCCCTAATTTCTACCTACCTTCTATGCTACTTGTTCTCTGTACCTTTTCCCCTCTCTCCTCCTCTCACTCCTCTGTTGCTAACCCTCCATGTCATCTCCATTTCTGTGTTCCTGTTCCTGTTATATTGTTGGCTTAGTTTGCTTTTGTTTTAGGTGTGGTGGTTAATATCTGTGAGTTTGCTGTCTTTTTACTGTCCTATTTCTTATCTTCTTTTTCTTAGATAAGTCCCTTTAACATTTCATATAATAAGGGCTTGGTGATAATGAACTCATTTAACTTGACCTTATCTGAGAAGCACTTTATCTGCCCTTCCATTCTAAATGACAGCTTTGCTGGATAGAGCAATCTTGGATGTAGGTCCTTGCCTTTCATGACTTGGAACACTTTTTTCCAGCCCCTTCTTGCCTGGAAGGTCTCTTTTGAGAAATCAGCTGCCAGTCTGATGGGAACTCCTTTGTAGGTCACTGCACTTTTATCCCTTGCTGCTTCTAGAATTCTCTCCTTCATTTTAATCTTGGCTAATATAATTATGATGTGCCTTGGTGTGTTCCTTCTCAGATCCACCTTCTTTGGGACTCTCTGAGCTTCCTGGACTTCCTGGAAGTCTATTTCCTTTGCCAGATTGGGGAAGTTCTCCTTTATGATCTGTTCAAATAAGTTTTCCACTGGTTGCTCTTCTTCTTCTCCTACTGGTACCCCTATAATTCGGATGTTGGAATGTTTAAAGGTGTCCTGGAGGTTCCTAAGCCTCTCTTCTTTTTTTTTTGAATTCTTGTTTCTTCATTCTTTTCTGTTTGGTTGTTTCTTTCTTCCTTCTGGTCCACACTGTTGATTTGAGTCCAAGTTTTCCTCACATCACTGTTGGTTCCCTGTGCGTTTTTCTTCATTTCACTTATTGTAGGCTCCATTTGTGCCTCTAATTTGTGACCAAAATCAACCAATTCTGTGAGCTTCCTAATCACCAGAGCTTTGAACTGTGCTTCTGATAGGTTAGCTACTAGTGCTATGAGCTCTGCATCTGATAGGTTGACCACCTCCTGGTCATTTAAATGAATTAGCTCTGGGGCTTTGATCTGTTCTCCCATTTGAGCCATTTTTTGTTTTGTTTTGTTTTGTTTTTGGTCTGGTCATGGCTGTTAGGTATGAGGGGCGGGGCCTTAGATGTTCACCAGGGTGGGACAGCCCAGTTGCTGGGTTGTGATGCTGGATGTGGGGGCAGGGTCCAGGAGGGAACAATGGCGCTTGCTCCGCACTGTCTCTCAGATTCCAGTCCCTTCAACCTCTTTCCCCTATCAAATTGGGCCTTTTGGGTCCTGATTTCCATGTGGGTGGGCCTGTGTATGCTCCAGGACCCCGTGGGTCTCCCCAATGAACTCTCCTGTGATGCTGGGACTCCTTCCCGGCACCTCAGCCCCTACAAGTATTTTCAATGGGTGCTTTTAGGTTTCACTTCCTGGCGCTGGGGCCCTGCATCATGCAGTCTGTCTTGCTGCCCATTTCACTTGATTTATCTGTGTGCAAATGTGTGTCCGCAGTCTGCTGCCTTGTGCGCCCTGCCTGACCTCCTCACATTTGGCAATGCTGCCACCTGTGCACCTGGAGTGACTGTGCACCCAGGACCACCACCAGCTTATCCCCCGAGATCCGACTCCACTGGCCGTGGACTCCGTAGCCACTGACTATGCCCCTCTTACCAATTTGGGTGAATCGTTGTTGTCGGGCTCCCACACAACTCAATTTTCTCTCTGTCCTGGTTGGATTTTCTTTTTTTGGTTCTATATTTTTGTTGTCCTTAATCTTGGTTGTGAGAGGGGGCACAGGATGTCCAGCTATGCCTCCATCTTGGCCGGAAGTCCCAAGATTATATGAATTTTTTTTGTAGCTTCATTTTTTAATTTTCCATTTTCACTTAATTTTTTATCTTTACTATATTTTATTGATTATGCTATTACAGTTATCCCATTCCCCCCTTTATTACCCTCTGCCTTGATTACCCCCTCCCACCCACATTCTTCCACCCCCTTAGTTCATGTTTTGGGGTTGTACATATATGAGATATTTGGCTTCTACATTTCCTATACTATTCTTAACCTCCCCCTGTCTATTTTCTACCGCTTATGCTATTTATTCCCTATAACTTTTCCTTTATTCTCCCCTTCCCTTCCCCGTTGATAACCCTCTATATGATCTCCATTTCTGTTATTTTCCCTGTTCTATTGTTTGCTTAGTTTGTTTTTGTTTTTGCTTTTTAAGATTTGGTTGTTGATAGTTGTGAGTTTGTTGTCATTTTACTGTTCATATTTTTGATCTTCTTTTTCTTGGATAAGTCCCTTTAACATTTCATATAAGGGCTTGTTAATGATGAACTCCTTTAATTTGACCTTATCTGGGAAGCACTTCATCTGCCCTTCCATTCTAAATGATAGCTTTGCTGGATACAGTAATCTTGGATATAGGTCCTTGCCTTTCATGACTTGGAATACTTCTTTCTAGCACCTTCTTGCCTGCAAGGTTTCTTTTGAGAAATCAGCTGATAGTCTGATGGGAACTTCTTTATAGGTAACTCTCCTTATCTTTAATCTTGGGTAATGTAATTATGATGTACCTTGGTATATGCTTCATTAGGTCCAACTTCTTTGGGACTCTCTGAGCTTCCTGGACTTCCTGGAAGTCTATTTCCTTTGCCAGATTGGGGAAGTTCTCCTTTATTATTTGTTCAAATAAGTTTTCCACTTGTTGCTCTTCCTCTTCCCCTTCTGGTACCCATATAATTTGGATGTGGGGATGTTTAAAGATGTCCTGGAGGTTCCTAAGCCTCTCCTCATTTTTTTGAATTCTTGTTTCTTCATTATGTTTTGGTTGAATGCTTATTTCTTCCTTCTGGTCCAAGTCATTGATTTGAGTCCCAGTTTCCTTCTCTTCACTGTTGGTTCCCTGTATATTTTCCTTTTTTATTTTTCACCTTCCATTGCCTTTACTTTTTCCTCTATTTTGCAAACATACTCAACCAATTCTGTGAGCATCCTGACTACAAGTGTTTTGGACTGTGCATCTGATAGGTTGGTTATCTCTTCATCACTTAGTTGTGTTTCTTCTGGAGCTTTGATCTGTTCTTTCATTTTGGCCATTTTTTTTGTCTTGGCACACCTATTATGTAGTAAGGGGTGGAGCCTTAGGTATTCACCAGGGAAGGGCAACCCATGGCACTGAGCTGTGGTACTATGAAGGGGAGGGGTCCTAGAGGGAGCAATGAGGCCCACTCTGCTCTCTGCCTGCTTCCAACCCCTCCGCCACTACTCACTAGCAAATTGGGCCCTTCTGGTGCTGATTCCCCAGGGGGTCAGTGGGAAGTTTTGTGTACATTCTAGGACCCTGTGGGTCTCTCCAAAGAACTCTTCTGTGAGGCTGGGAGTTCTTCCCTCCACCACATTTACCACAGGTTTTTACAGTCAGAGATTTTCAGGCTCTATTTCTCCACACTGGAACCCTGGGTTGCGTGATCCATCTTGCTCCCCAGTTGTTCCTCCCAGTCTGTCTGCACACAAATGTGGTACCACCTGCTCCACCAGCCACTGCCTTGCCTGGTCCACAATCCACTGCTCTGTCTTCCGTGGTCCTCCAGCTGCCACCTTGTCTCAAGTTCTCTCTGCCCTGCTGTCCATCTCCACCGCTCCTACCAGTCTGTATGAATGTTTCTTCTTTAACTCCTTGGTTTTCAGACTTCCATACAGTTTGATTTTTCTGTCAGTTCTGGTTCTTTTTGTTTTTAAATTTGTTATTGTCCTTCTTTTGGTTGTGTGAAGAGGCACAGTGTACCCAGCATCTAGACCAGAAGTCAGAGATTATATGAATTTATGCGATACATGATTTTTGTGATACATGATTAGTATACTTCATTGTGCACCCTGAAATTTTTTTAATTTAATTTTATTTTAATTGTTGTTCTTGTACAGTTTTGTCTTCTACTCCCATCCCAGCCCACCACCCCAGCCCTCCCCAGCTCCCTCCCATTTCCACCCCCCTAGTTTTTATCCATGTGTCTTTTATACTTGTTGCTCTAAACCCTTCCCCTTTTCCGCTGAAATTCCCTCCCCTCTCCTCTCCGGTAACTGTCAGCCTGTTCTGAGTTTTAGTGTCTTTGGTTATATTATGCTTGTTTGTTTGTTTTGTTGATTAGGTTCCTGTTAAAGGTGAGATCATATGGTATTTGTCCTTCACTGCCTGGCTTATTTCACTTAGCATAATGCTCTCCAGTTCCATCCATGCTGTCGTGAAGGGTTGGGGCTCCTTCTTTCTTTCTGCTGCATAGAATTCCATTGTGTAAATGTACCATAGTTTTTTGATCCATTCATTTACTGATCATTCATTTACTAGGCTGCTTCCAACACTTGGCTATTGTACATTGTGCTGCAATGAACATTGGGGTGTGTAGATTCTTTTGGATTGGTGTTTCAGGGTTCTTAGGATATAATCCTAGCAGTGGAATTGCTGGGTCAAAAGGTAGATCCATTTTTA
This sequence comes from Anoura caudifer, assembly GCA_004027475.1. Lineage (NCBI taxonomy): Eukaryota > Metazoa > Chordata > Mammalia > Chiroptera > Phyllostomidae > Anoura > Anoura caudifer. The sequence continues at coordinate 19,061 of PVKU01012900.1, read as the reverse complement.
GTTTTCTTAGAAATTTCCATGCTGCTTTCCATAGTGGTTGTACCAGTCTGCAATCCCGCCAGCAGTGCATTAGGGTCCTCTTTTCTCCACAACCTCTCCAACACTTGTTTGTTGCTTTGTTTATGATGGCCATTCTGACTGATGGACCCTGGAATTTTTTATTCTCAGAATTCTAAGGCTATTTTAATTTAGTTTTAGAGAGATATTATTCTTTGAAATATTTCATAATGAGCCAGCAGAGCTGTGCAAATCACTCCCTTTTATTTATTATAATTGTTACAGAAGCCACTCCTAAATAACTTATAAAAACTTAAAACAGTTAAGGATTAACACTATGGAAATGATTTTTAAAAACATCTACTGAAGTTTTGGAGGACAAAAAGTGTTGAAAAGGCCCTGGTTTGGTGGCTTAGTTGGCTGGAGCATGGTCGCATACACCAAAATGTTGAGGGTTCAATTCCCAGTCAGGGCATGTACCTGGGTTGTGGGTTGAATCCCAAGTCAAGCACATTCAGGAGGCCACCAATCAATATTTCTCTCTCACATCAATGTTTCTGGCTAACTTGTGCATGAGCAGGAAATGTAAAACGTAGCTCCATGGAAAATACATCACTTCTTCATTTTACTTCCCTCTGAAAAGATAAAGAGAAGGTTCCTACATTTATGTAAATTAAAGGAAAATTCCTTAATCCTTATTTTCCAAGTAAACTAAATAATAATGATTTTATGATTTAAATTTTTTAAAAACATTAACTGAGCACATATACCTTAAAATAAGTTTAAAAAATCCCTAAGCATTTTCAAGCAAAATTAATGGCATAAAATATATTTCATTTATTTTTTTGTGTGTGTGCCATGACTAGAGATCAAACCCTCAACCTTGGAATATTGGGAGAATTCTCTAACCAAATGATCTACTCAGCCAAAGCCTACAGGCTTTACTTTAAGTGCATTTTTATTGTTTATACTATGACAGTTGCTCCCATTTCTCCCCCTTTGCCCACCTCCATCAGACACTTGTACCCCCTTTCCTCAGGCCATCACCACACTGTTGTCTGTGCCTATAGGTTGTAGATACTGGTCTTTAGCTAATCCCTTCATCTTCTTTCAAACAGCCTCACCTTCTCCACCCCTCTAAGAGCTGTCAGGCTCTTCCATGTATCCATGTCTTTGCTTCCATTCTGTACGTTAGTTTATTTTGTTCATTAGATTCTACATATAAGTGAGATCATATGCTATTAGTTGGTCACTGACTGGTTTATTTCACTCAGCATAATAATCTCCAGTTCCATCCATGCTGTTGCAAAAGGCAAGCATTTCTTTTTTATGACCATGCAGTATTCCACTGTGTAAATGTACCACTGTTTTTTTATCCACTCATCTACTGACTAGCACTTGAGCTGTTTTCAGAACTTGGCTATTATAAATAACACTGCTATGAACATAGGAATGAGTATATTCTTTCATATCGGTTTTTAGGATTTTTAGGAGATACACCCAGCAGTGGGATGACAGGATCAAAATTTCCATTTTTAACTTTTTGAGGAAACTCCATACTATTTTTCAGAGCAGTTGCACCAGTCTGCATTTCTACCAACAATGCATGAGGGTTCCCTCTCTTCACATACTCACCAGTGCTTGCTGTTTGTTGATTTATTAATGATAGCCCTATTGCCAGATGTGATGTGGTATCTTATTTGGTTTTAATTTGCATTTCTCTGATGATTAGTGATTTTGAGCATCTTTTCATATGTGTATTGGCCATCTGTATGTCCTCTTTGGAGAAGTGTCCAATCAGGTCCTTTGCCCATTTTTTTAATTGGATTGTTTGTCTTCTTGGTGTTGAGTTGTTTAAGTTCTTTATATATTTTGGAAATTGAACCTTTATTAGATGTATCATTGGCAATTATGTTCTCCCATACAGTGAGCTCCTTTTTCATTTTGTTGATGGTTTCTTTTGCTGTGCAAAAGTTTTTTACTTTTATGTAGTCTCATTTGTTTATTTTTTCTTTGTTTCTCTTGCCTTAGAAGATATATCAGCAAAAATATTGCTACATGAGTTTTCTGAGATTTTACTGCCTGTGTTTTCTTCTAGGATTTTTATGATTTTACAACTTACATTTAAGTCTTCTATCCATTTTGAGTTTATTTGTGTGTATGGTGTAAGTTGGTGGTCTATTCATCTTTGCATGTACCAGTTCAATTTTCCCCACACCATTATTGAAGAGACCATTTTTACTCCATCATATGTTCTTGCCTTTTATGCCAAATACTATTTGACTATGAAGTGGGGGTTTATTTTTGGACTCTCTGTTCTGTTCCATTGATTTATATCTGTTCTTGTGCCAGTACCAAGCATTTTTTATTATGATGACTTTGTCATATAGTTTGATACCTGGTGTCATGCTTCCTCCAACTTTGTTCTTTTTTCTCAAGATTGCTGAGGCTATTTGGGGTCTTTTATGGTTCCATATAATTTTTTAAATATTTGCTCTAGATCTGTGAAATATGCTATTGGTGTTTTAATAGAAAATGTGTTGAATCTATAGATTGCTTTGGGTAGTACACACATTTTAATAATGTTAATTGTTCCTACCCACAAAGATGGTATATGATTTTGCTTGTTTGTGTCTTCTTCCATTTTGCTTTTTAATGTCCTGCATTTTCTGAGTACAGATCATTTATATCTTTGGTTAAATTTTTTCCTAGGTACCTTATTTCTTTGTTGCAATAGTAAATGGGATTTTCTTAGTTTCTCTTTCTGATAGTTCATTATTAGTATATAGAAGTGCCACTGATTGATGGATATCAATTTTGTACTCTGCTACTTTGCCAAAATCATTTTTTAAATCTAGTAGTTTGTTGGTGGAGTCTTTAGCATTTTCTACGTACAATATCATGTCATCTATGAATAATGACAGTTTTACTTTCCCTTTTCCAACTCATATGCCTTTTACTTCATCTTCTTGTCTGATCACTGTGGCCAGGAGTTCCAGTGCTACGTGGAATAAGAGTGATGAAGCAGACACCCCTGTCTTATTCTGATCTTAAGAGAAACATTTTAGTTTTTTCCTGTTTAGCATGATGTTGGCTGTAGGTTCTTCATACATGGTCTTTATCATTTTGAGGTATGATCTCTCTATTCTCACTTTGCTGAGTTTTTCACACAAATGGATGCTGGAGTTTTTCAAATACTTTTCTGCATCTATTGATATAATCATATGATTTTTATCCTTCAATCTGTTTATATAATGTATCACACTTATTTATTTGTGAATAATGTACAAACCTTGCATACCAGGGATAACTCCAACTTGGTCATGGTATATAATCTTTTTAATATTTTGCTGCATCCAATTTGTTAATATTTTGTTGAGGAACTTTAGCGTCTATGTTTGTCGGGGATATTGGCCTGTAATTTGATTTCTTTGTAGTGTATTTATCTGGTTTTGGAATTAGGATAAGTCTGGCCTTATAAAAAAGAGCTTGGGATCCTTCCCTCCTCTTGAATATTTGGAATAGTTTGAGGAGCATAGGTGTTAGTTCTTCCTCAAATGTTTGTTAAAATTCACCTGTGAAGCCATCTGCTCAAGGACTTTTGTTTTGGAGGAGGTTTTTTTTTATATAATTGCTTCAGTTTCATTAGTCATAATTCATCTATTCAGGTCTCTGATTCTCCTTGATATAGTTATGGAAGACTGTATTTCCTAGAAATTTGTCCATTTCACACAGGTTGTCCAATTTGTTGGCATATATTTTTTCATAGTATGTTCTTACAGTTCTTTGTATTTCCGTGATGTCTATTGTTATGTCACCTTTTTCATTTCTGGTTTTATTTATTTGGGTTCTCTCTCTTTGTTTCTTGATGGGTCTGGCAAAAGGTTCAGCATTTTGTTTATATTTTCATAAAACCACCTCTTGGTTTCATTGATCTTTTGTATTGTTTTTTTTAGTCTCTGTGTTATTTATTTTTACTCTCATCTTTATTATTTCCTTTCTTCTTCTCACTCTAGGCTTTTTTTTGTTGTTCTTTTTCTGATTCTTTTAGGTGTAGTATTAGATTGTTTATTTGAGATTTGTCTTGCTTCTTGAAATAGGCCTGCAATGGTATGATGTTCTCTTTTAGGACTGTTTTTGATGTGTCCCCTAGGTTTTAGATTGGTGTGTGTTCATTTTCATTTTTTTTCTGGGTAATTTCTGATTTCTTCCTTGATTTTATTGGTAACCCATTCATTGTATAATAACATGCTATTTCACCTCTGTGTGTGAATGAGTTTGAATTTTTTGTTGTAGTTGATTCCTCATTTATGTCATTGTGATCCAAGATGATTATTATGATGTCTATATTCTGGAATTTGTTAAGCCTTATTTTTTGTCTTAATATGTGGTATATCTTTAAAATGTTGCATGTGCACTTGAGAAAAATGTATATTCTGCTGCTTTGGGATAAAATGTTCTATAAATGTCAATTAAATCTATGAGATCTAGTGTGTCATTTAAGGTGGCCATTTCCTTGTTGATTTTTTTTTTTTTTTTTTTTTTTGGTCTGGAAGATCGATCCATTTACGCCCTTTGGGTATTAAAGTCCCCAATATGACACTATTGCTGTCAATCTCTCTTTTAACCCTGCAGAGGTTGTGGCCAAAATAATATAGGTTGTATGTATCTGAGAGTTACATTTATTACTAGTATATGCTGAATTGCAAAAAAATTTAAAACACTGCCATTTTGCATTTATTATATTTATATAATAAAATACATGATTTTTATTATTGTCCATTGGAATCTAGAAATTATTAAACAAAGAAATATAAAAACAGAAAGAATAAAATTTTTCTCAAATAATAGAAACATGGATACAAAAAAGTCTTTAACATTAATTTAGCAGAATCTTCAATAGTTAGCTTTGCAAAACATTTGTAACAGTCATCACATGTAACATATTGCTATGCTAAAGGCATAAATCCTCACAACACTTGCAAAAATATTTTGATAAGCAACTCACTTTGGATGCATAGCAACTAACATATCTTTTTCTTTTTCTGCTTAAAAGAAAAAAGCAACCCTGACTTCAAAGTTCACAAAGCAAAATAACTGCACCAACACTGACTTTGGAGTTTGCAGTATATCTCAGATACCATTTACTATCAAATACCGCACACCCTTACAAAACTTGTGTTAAAACCAAACTGACAGCTTAAATGTTATGGCTTAATATTAGTCATATACAAATGCACAGCTAGTCATGACATTGAACTTATGCACCCAATATATGTAACAATATTTAAGAGAAGAGTTTGTATCTCCCAGATCACCCATGACCTCTGCAGGATTAATGTCCACCAAGAGTTTTTTTATATATGTAGGTGCTCCTCTATTGGATGCATATATGTTTACCAGAGTTATACTTGTTTGGATCAATCCTATTAGTATAATGTAGTGACCTTCTTTGTCTCTTGTTATGGCCATTGTTTTGAAGTCTGTTTTGTTAGATATATGTATTGCTACCCCAGCTTTTTTGTTTGTTTGTTTCCATTACCATGAAATTTTTTTCCCAACTCTTCACTCCCAGCCTTTGTGAATCTTTTGTTCTAAGTTGGGTCTCTTGTCAACAGCGTATATATGAGTCACGTTTTTTTTTAAATCTTTGTTTCTGACTTTTTTTTTGCCTGATGGCCCTCTGCTCTCCCTTTCACATCTGAAGTTGACCTTAATAATCAAAAAGCAAAAATACCACTGAAAGAAATAGAAGAGGGAAAAAAGAAGCAAAAATAAGAATAATAAAGGTAATATTCCCATTCATAAGGCTAAGTTATAGAAGATGTCATTGATAGGTATTGAAAGGATAAATAAAATCATAACAATAAAAAATCATAAGCATATTATTTAAAGCAATAACAATTCAGCTGCCCTTGTCTTTTGTTTGAACATTTAATCCACTTAATGCTTAAGGTTATTATCAATAGGTACTTATTTATTGCCATTTTATTCTTTACACCCATGTTCCTCTCTCTATATATCTTCTTCTTACAGCAGCCCCTTTAACATTTCTTGGAACACTGATTTTGTGGTAATGAATTCATTTAACCTATTTTTTTTTTGGTCTGAATTCTTTTTTTTTTAATTTTAGCTGTTCTTGTACAGTTTTCTGTCTTTTGCTCCCATTCCAGCCCACCACCCCAGCTCTCCCCTCCCCCCTCCCATTTCCACCCCTGCTAGTTTTGTCCATGTGACCTTTATACTTGTTGCTCCAAACTCTTCCCCTTTACCCCTGAAATTCCCTCCCGTCTCCCCTCTGGTGAAATGAATTCTTTATTTCACCTTCTATTTCAAATGACAGCCTTGCTGGATAGAGTAACCTTGGATTCAGATCCTTGCTTTTCATTGCTTTTGAATACTTCATGCCATTTCCTTCTGGGGTGTAGTGTTTATGATAAGGAATCAGTTGACAGCCTATGGAAACTCCCTTGTAGGTAACTAACTGCTTCTCTCTTGCTACATTTAAGATTCTTTCTTTGTCTTTAACCTTTGACATTTTAATTATGATTTGTTTTGGAGTGGGTCTCTCTTTGGGTCCATTTGATTGGGATTGTCTGTGCTTTCTGAATTTCTGTGACTTTTTCTTTCACCAGGTTAGGAAAGTTTCAATGGCCAGGGATTCCCCAGAGAAGCTGGGCTCTAAACCTCTAGCTGGGTTTCCCAGCCTACAGCACCAGAGCTGGAAAGGAACCCAGATAAAACAAACTGTGAAAAGCAGCATGGTTTTTGTCTGCCAGGGAGAGGCAACTAGGGATGCAGAGAGTCTCTTAAAGCACCAATGCATCACATTCTGTCTGATAAATTGCTTACCTCCATTTCATCTAGTTCTTCTGGAAAATTCTCTTGTTCTTTTATTTGGAGTCTGTTTCTTTGTCTCCCCACGTGGGCTGTTTCTATGTATTTTTGCCTTAGATTTAAATTAATCATTTACTCACTAAATTGATCAGTTGTTAATCTAATCAATCTGTAATCAGCAGTCAGGCTTAAACACCACAGAGTGGGGCAGAGTAATTCCTGTGTGCAGGGCTGTTGCTTCCCCTCAGGCTGATGTCATTCAGAGAGGAGTGCTCTGCCTGAGAAAGATAGCCTCTGCAGTATGGGGAGTGACTCCACACAGAGATCCTGGCAGCTGTTTTCTCAGTTCTCTCCCCATGGTCACCAAACTTAGACTCTCCTCAAGCATCTATAGTGCACTCTGCCCTCCCTTTGCCAGAGCCTAAGGTAAGTGGCTGCAACCAACATTTTAGACTAATGATTATAAGGATACTCAAGAACATAAAAAGACATAGAAACCATAAAAAAGGAACAGTCAGAAAAAAGAATGTAATATCTAAGATAATACATTTGAAGAAATAAAGAGTAAGGAGGCAGAGGATCAACTCAGTATTTTGGAAGACAAGGTAGAAAAAAACACTAAGGTAAAACTGCAAAAATAAAAAAGAATTTTTAAAAATGAGGATATCTTAGAAACATTTTGGACAACATGAAGTGTTAACAACATCCACATCATGGGAATACCAGAAGAAGAGAGTGAGCGAGGGATCTAGAACCTATTTGAGGAAATAATGACTAAAAACTTCCCTAATCTGGTGAAGGAAAAAGAAAAAAATCCAGGAAGCTCAGAGAGTCCCAAACAGGATGAACTTAAAGAGGCCTACACCAAGGCACATCATAAGTAAAATAACAAGGCTTAAAGACAAAGAGAAAATCTTAAAAGGTACAAGAGAAAAGCAGGCAGGTGCCTACAAAGGAACAAGAATTAAACTGTCATCTGATTACTCATCAGAAACATTTCAGTCCAGAAGGGGGTAATGTGAAATACTCAACGTGATGAAAACAAGGACCTACAACCAAGACTACTTTATCCAGCAAGGCTATCATTTAAAATCAAAGGACAAATAAGGAGATTCTCAGACAAAAAAAAAAGCTAAAGGAGTTTGTTAACACCAAACCAGTACTACAACAAATGTTAGAGGGCTTGCTTTCAGAAGCAGAAGAAGAAAAAGAGAAAGGAAAAAGAAAAAAAAAAAAAAAAAACAGAGGAAAACAGTCCAACAATAAAATGGCACTACATATGTATCTATCAATAATAACCTTAAATGTAAACAGATTAAATACTCCAGCCAAAAGACATAAGGTAGCTGAATGGTAAGAATACAAGGCCCATATATATCCTGCCTTCAAGAGGCCCATCTCAGATAGAAAGATACACACAGACTAAAAGTAAAGGGTTGGAAAAAGATATTTCATACAAATGGAAGAGGAAAAAAAAGCTGGGGTAGCAGTACTTACATCTGACAAAACACTTTAAAACCAAGAATATAGTAGGAGACAAAGAAGGACCCTATACAATGATAATGAGAATAATCCAACAAGAGGATATAACCCTAGTAAACATTTACATACCCAAACATTACATACTTATTTAGGTACGTATACTAGTACCTAAATAAGTAAAGCAAATCTTGGATATAAAAAGAGAGATTGACAGAAATACAGTCATAACTGCGGATTTTAACACCCCATTGACTTCAATGGATAGATATTCCAGTCAGAAAATAAACAAGGAGACAATGGCCTGACTTTTCTCTTAACAAATATCTTACATCCAAACATATATTCATGTTATTTTTTCCTTCTTTTATTATTTTTTATTTTATTGTTGTTCAAGTACAGTTGTCTGCATTTAACCCCCACTTCTCCCCCCACCCCAGCCATCCCCACCTCCATCCCCTGATTCTATCCTCCCTTGGATTTCTCCAAGTGTCCTTTATAGTTGTTCCTGAAAACCCTTTCCCTCCATTATCCCCTCTCACCTCCCCTCTGGTTCTATCAAATTGTTCTTAAATTCAATGTCTCTGGTTATAGTTTGCTTGCTTGTTTGTTTTGTTGATTAGGTTCTACTTAAAGGTGAGATCATATGGTATTTGTCTTTCATTGCCTGGCTCATTTCACTTAGCATAATAGTCTCCAGTTCCATCCACGCTGTCACAAAGGATAGGAGCTCCTTCTTTCTTTCTGCTGTGTAGTATTCCGTCATGGAAATGTACCATAGTTTTTTGATCCATTCATTTACTGATGGGCACTTAGGTTGCTTCCAGCAACCTTAGGCTGTTGTAAATTGTGCTGCTATGAACATTGGGGTGCATAGGTTCTTTTGGATTGGTGTTTTAGGGTTCCTAGGATATAATCCTAGCAGTGGAATTGCTGGGTCAAAAGGCAGATCCATTTTTAGTTTTCTTAGAAAATTCCATACTGTTTTCCATAATAGTTGTACCAGTCTGCAATCCCACCAACAGTGCACTAGGGTCCCCTTTTCTCCATAACCTCTCCAACACTTGTTTGTTGCTTTGTTTATGATGGCCATTCTGACTGGTATGAAGTGGTATCTCATTGTGGTTTTAATTTGCATCTCTCTGATGGCTAGTGATGCTGAGCATCTTTTCATATGTCTTTGGGCCCTCCGTATGTCTTCCTTGGAGAAGCATCTGATCAGGTCTTTTGCCCATTTTTTAATATTGTGCTCTGGTTTCAAAACTAGTTTGAGAAACACTCAACCCAAGTTCAGATGGAAATTAAGATATATAATATCAGCTTTTGTTTTGTTTTACTAATATTTTACAAAAATATCAAAGATGAACGCTTAGGTCATTTACATAACTTGGCTATGCTGCGATGAACATGAGGTACAGATATTTATTTAAGATATTGATTTTATTTCCTTCAGATATATACTCAGAAGCAGGATTGCTAGATCCTATGGGAGTTCTACTTCAATTTTTTAAGGAACTTCCAAACTGTTTTCTATAATGACTGTATCAATTTCAATTTTAACTAATAGTGTACAAGAATTCCCTTTCTTCACATCCTTAGCAGTACTTGTCTTTTGTCTTTTTGTTAATAGCTGTTCTAACAAATGTGCAATGATGTCAAAGTGGTTTTGATTTGCATGTCTCTGATGGTTAAGGATGTTAAGCATCTTTTCATGTACTGTTGTCCATTTGTATGTCTTCTTTGGAAAAATGCCTATTCAGGTTTTCTGTCCATTATTTGATTGCATTATTTGTTTTTTGCTATTGATGTGCATTAGTTCATTATATATTTTGTATATTATCCCCTTATTAGATGGGGATACATGATTTGCAAATATTGTTGCCCATTCCACAAGTTGCCTTTTATTTTTGTTGATTATATCCTTTGTTGTGTAGAGACATTCTTGTTTGATGTAGTCCCACTTTTTATTTTTGCTTTTGTCACCTGAGCTTTTCGGGTCATATCCAAAAAGCATCTCCAAGACCAATGTCAAAAAGGAATATTACTCAAGCATAAAAAGGAAATCTTGTCATTTGTGACAACATGGGTGAATCTAGAAGACATAACTGAAATAAGTGAAATAAGCCAGACACATAAAGACATATATTATGCAATCTCATTAATAAGCGTAATCTAAAAAAAGATGTATTTTTAAAGACAGAGTACAGTGGGCCAAGAGGTGGGGAAAATAGTGAGATGCTGATCAAAGGGTTCAAACCTTCAATTATGAGACAAATAAGTTCTGAGAGTCTAATGTATGGTGACTATAATTAATAATACTGCACTGCATACCAGAAATTTGCTAAAAGTGTAGATCCTAAGCTTTATCACACACACAAAAATAACTATGTGAGGTGATGAGTATGGTCAGTAAACTGGTTGTGATAATCATTTTACAGTGTATATATACATATATATATCAAATGATCATGTTGTACAATTTAAATATATACAATTTTGTCAATTAAATCTCAATAAAGCATAAAAAAGAATAGATAAAGAAAATGTATTCTGCTTAAAGCAATGAGGAGCCTTGAGAAAGAATGAGTTTTTTTAATCTCTTTTTTTTATTGTACTCAGAAAAACTACACAACACTGAAGAAAGAAATTAAGGAAGACACAAACAAATGGAATCATGTACCATGTTCATGGATTGGAAGAATTAACATCATCAGAATGTCCATACTACCCAAAGCTATTTATAGATTCAACACAATCTCTATTAAAGTACCAATGACATATTTCACAGATATATAACAAACATTTCAAAAATTTATATGAACCATAAATGACCCTGAATAGCTGCAACAATCTTTTTATTTCTGTAGACAATGATAAAAAATTTTTCAAATTTTTGATCAATTATTTTAATTAATTCCATTGGAAATTTAGAATTTTTCCTCATCAGGCTTATTTATTCATGCTACTAACAACTTAACCACAGATAATGAATAAAGTGAGTGTTAACTATGGGGTTATGGAGACTACCTTGTGTCCTGTACTAGGCCTATTGATATCACAAAGTCCTGAGCAGTCACTGCCCATTTGAAGAGCTTAAAGAAGATTATCATGGCAAATAGCCATAAAGTTCAATAATTAGCGTAATTGCATAATGAAAATACCCTAGAAATTTTAGTTTTCAGTATTATGCAAGCTTAAGTGATGTAACCAAACAATAGATTGTCTCTGGAATATGTATTCAAAAAATGAAAACCCAGTGGTACATTGAACGTTCATTGTTTCTGAACAAATTTCTCTTGAGACAAATATAATTAAGCCATGCAATGGATGTAATCCCTCTGGTCTCTAGTCAGAATAGAAATACTGCTGATTCTCCCACCATGTTATAATTTGGAATCTTAGAAAGTCTAGACGCCCAGCAAGGAAAAGAAAGTTTACCTGTGATTCTAGGTATGTTCTATTCATAAATTCCTGTAAAATCACATTGAGTTGTGGGAAAAAATACTACTCATTTGGGTTTCCTTGGTTTTTAGCTGCATATTCATTGGCTTACTCTTTTCAAGTCAAAATGCACAAAAATATGTATAAAAATGAATACATAAATGGCTGGAAATATAATCCCTTCCAAACATGTAAGGAAGGCTGTGAAAGTTAGAGACCAAAATATAGTACATCTACATTTTATTCTATACACTTATGTTTTATGTGACTCCTTTACAATTAATCCTTTTATATGTTACTTATATAACAGCCTGTGTATATAAGAATATCAGAAGAATGAAAAAGAAAAATCACAAGATTCAGAATTCAAAATCAGGAAGAAATACTGCATCTATTTTAATTGAGCAGTTATTTAGAATGCTTTAACAAAAGGGATCCAAGTATGTAGGTTCTCATGGCAGACCACTGATCCTAGGAAAACTGCTTTTTCTGAGGGGCATTCAAGATCTTTCCAGATGACCAGATTCGTTTACGTATTATCTGCCCTCTCTTTTATCTCCACAGATGTCTAGCTCTGAGCCTATGAATGGAAACCAAACCCTCTGCACCATATTCACATTTGTGGCTTTTTCCTCTCTAGGAAAGTTACAGCCTGTGCTTTTTGTTGTGTTCTTAATCATTTACTTGTTTACTGTGGGAGGAAACCTCATTATCATCTGTCTGATCTGGATCACCCCTTCCCTGCACAGTCCCATGTATTTCTTCCTGGTTAACCTCTCCTTTCTGGAGATGTGCTATATCACCAGTGTAGTGCCTCAGATGCTGGTACACCTGCTTGTAGAGACCAAGACCATAAGTGTGGGAGGCTGTGCAGCTCAGATGTACATATTTACCATCTTGGGACTGACAGAATGTTGCCTGCTAGCAGCCATGGCTTATGACCGCTTTGTAGCTATCTGTTACCCACTGCATTACACTCTCCTGATGGGTCCTAGTGTGTGTTTGAAATTGGCTGCAGCATCTTGGACCACTGGCATTGTGGTGGAGTCAATCCAGACCACCTGGATCTTTACTCTGCCCTTCTGTGGAACTGGAAAGATTCAGCACTTTTTTTGTGACATCATGCCTGTAGTGAAACTGGCTTGTGTTGATACATCCCATAATGAAATTGTTATGTTTGCTGTCTCTGTGCTCTTTATTATGAGTCCCTGTTTCCTTATTCTGTGTTCCTATGTGCGCATTTTTGTTACCATCCTGAAAATCCCTTCAGCTGCTGGCAGACAGAAAGCTTTCTCCACTTGTTCTTCTCATATCCTTGTTGTTTCTCTGTTCTATGGCACTGCCTTGTTCACTTACCTCCAACCTAAGACTTCACACACTCCAGAAACAGACAAAGCAACTTCACTCATGTACACAGTGGTTACACCTGCTCTGAATCCTGTTATCTATACTTTAAGGAACAGAGACGTGAAGGAAGCCTTTCAAAGGGTAGCCCAAAAGAACTCTCTTAGACAAACGGCCTAAACCAGCTACAGTAGATAAAACTTACACTATTTTACAGAGATTACCCAAGGTTTTATGATCCCTCTACCAACAATATTGTCATTAAAGTATTTGTAGCATAGTAACCAGGAAACAGTTGGATATGTTCCACATTTTTCAATGTGTTTAAGCAAAAGGGAACTATGCAGTAGGATCATTAAATAGTTATCAATTATTCAATCAGCAACATTCAATCAACATAATTACTGAACATCTCCTATGTCCTGAACAACATTAAGTTTTTCCTTCTACAATGGTAATAGGATTGAAGTTAGTATGTTTCACACAATTTTACAAAGAAAGATAAAATCTTCTTCTTGTGGGAAAAAAGTAAAAATGAATTGAAAGTTAATACATTTTTGGTGTCAAATATAGGCTGTTAAGTTCTTAATTTAAGTTCTTAAGTGGAGTACGCACATTTAATTACTCTGGTATCTATAGATATTAATAATCATGCATCTAAAATAATCAATGTTAATAAATACTGATGAGTTATATATTTTATAACACTATAACACAACTCTAACTATTAACTTGTGAATCCAGTGAGGGGTCCTGATTACTTATCTAATATATATATATAATTTATACATGTATATGTAACATATTGATATATAGGCCAATGATAAAATATATGGCAGTTATGAAAGTTTTTAGCAAATTTTAAAATTATGACTATTTCATTTTATTGTTTTCTTCTGTGTTGAATACATAATATATTGCTTTGTTCAGATTTTCATTCTCTGTAAATTATCATCCAGGACCTAAGTTTTTCAGAATAGCAATGATTAGAATCTAGAATGTTTATCAATAGAATTACAACTGAAAAGGACATACCTGGGAATTTTAAACTCATAGACTAATCATCACTGCAGATATAAGCTGAACAAATATATTCATTTCTTGTGACTGAACAATATGAATGTTACATTCTCTCCTATTTACAAGAATTGAGTGTTTATGATTGTGATTGAGTACTTGATAACCTTAGATGGAAGAAACTTCACAAGAGCAGAATACTGAAGACTCCATAAGCACTACCTGTATAATAGCAAAGCCTCACCCCTTCCAAAGGTGTCTCTTACTTGTCTCTGACACACTAACAAATACTTCATATGCATGCGTGTGTGTGCACATACGTGCACACACACATACACCAGTCCAACAGCTGTCAGTCATCACAGAGTTTCTGATCTTTTACACTGTCTTGCTCTCATTTTAAAATATTCACAGGTCTGAGAACCCCAGTGGCCTAATGGATAAGGCATTAGCCTCAAAAAATATTTACAAAACCACTTGGAAAAGCTTTGCTGTTGTCATTTATTACTAAACTATTAAGAAATCCATCTGTAATACAGTCAACAATGAAAGAGTTAAAAAAGAAAAAATAGATAGATAGATAGATAGATAGATAGATAGATAGATAGATAGATAGATGATAGATAAATGATAGATAGATGATAGGCAGATAGATAATAGATGAAATCCATGCTTGTGTTAGACATAGCATTTCTGGATGTTCTCAACCTCCAGTTTTCCAGGATATCAGAATGATGCTGAATTCCTAGAAAAGAAGCTGAAAGAAATGTCTTTATTGAATTTATGTGTCATTGTATTGCTTGAGCTTCAAAGCAACTCTTTTCAAAATTAAAAGTTTAAAGAAAATTTTCCACACATATCCTGAGAGGCAAATCAATACTGTTAGTTTAAAGGAGTGAGGAAAAATTCCTAAAAGCAATTTCAGAAAATGCCCTATTGAGAAACAGAGGCATAGATATGTGGAATAGACTGACAGCTGTCAAAGGGGAGGGGGGAAGGGACTGGATGAAAGGAGGTGAAGGGATTAACTAAAGAACATGTATGTGTAACCCGTGGACACAGACAACAGTGTGGAGATGGCCAGAGGGGAGGGCGAGCAATGCTGGGTGGAGCTGGGCAAAGGGTGGGGGGAGATATCTGTAATAGTGTCCACAATAAAATTTTAAAAAGTTAAAATTTTCCTATTATAAAATTTATGGAAGGAAAAGGATGTGTACAAATCTTGAGTTTAAGTAAAAAATAGTTATAAGCACCAGTGAGCTGCTTTCCCACACACGTTTACTTCTCTAAGACTCACCCAGCTCCTCCGTGTTAACACTACCTGACATCACATCCACAGCCCAAAGAACCAGAAATCTCCAGAAGTCAGACCTTCAAAATTATAAAACCTGATATTACAATGATCATTTTATGCTTTTAAAGCTATTATAGCATTTTAAAAATTGTATAATAATATTGATATTACATGCAGTTTTCTCTCCTTAAAAATCTCCTTCTCCAACAACTATCACCTTTCATCTAATTAATCCTCATTCTTCCTTCCAATCTCAACTCAATAATTGCTTACTTATAAAAGCTTCTTTTTTATCTTTATAACTGCATCTTTCCTTTCTATTACATATTTTGTGACATTGTCTAATTTTTCTTGGGTCTCAAATTTCCTTTTCATATTTACAGTGCCTGAACTATGATTTAATTTTTTCATTAATATATGTATTTTCAGTAAATTTCAGATTTCTGAAGGTAAGAATATGTCCATTTATTGCTGTACCCCAGAACTTAATTCAGAGTCTGATAAGGATAGGTATTCAAATAATTAGAAAATATTAATAAATAAGTAAAAGAATAAATGACAGTTATTTTTAGGGTTTTAACTCATTTGAGATATTCAAGTATATATTTCTTCTCCAAACTGCTTGTTATCACTACCCCACAGATCTTGCATCAATACTTTTCAGATCTCTTTTGACATAGTTAGACAACTAACCATTTTGAGGCTAGATCTTCTCCTCTAAGCTACCTGTTCTTACAGGAAAGTGGATAATAAAACTTAAATCAAATGTTTATTTAGCACCTACTATACACCAGACATTATCTCGAATGTTTTACAAAGTCTATCTTCTTTACATTTCACAACAGAACTGCATGAGAATATTACCATCTCTATTATAAAACTGAGAAAACTAAGGCACAAAGAAAAAGTAGGAAAGGAGAATAAAGATAAAATACATGTATGGAATATTAATTTAGTCATTTGGTATTATTCTACCTAACCACAACCCAGTCCCAAAACCAATTAATCAACTTGCATTTTTAGTTTCAGAAATGCGATAGAATATTAGAAATATATATAATACTCAAATTGTACATTTTTGACACTCTGCCAACCATGGTTTAGAGGAGAAATATCTATTCTAAATATATTTCACTATGTCTTTGTTTCTACATTCTAGTGATCCTAATGTAGAAGAGGCTTTTTCTTTTCATTTTTATCTTCTTAGCAACTATTATCCCTTTGCTCTGTTTCTCATTGGAGAAACATACCTTCCCAAATCTAAAACTTTGTATTAGCATGACACAGTGGGTATGTGACTAAGGCCTCACAGAAGAGATTGACTCGAAGTTTGCTACATGACTCAGCAAAAACCCATCAAACTAACTCTTGAGGTTTTACTTAAGCAAACAAGGAAAAGGTGGTATCTTTTCCATTATACTTGAACTTGGGAAGATGTAACTTTGCAGCTCCTGAGGGCTGTATCACAAGGAATGAGTGACTTAACTGTGATGTCTGTGGGAGGAAAACACTATCTAAAACTGCCTAAATCTTGAGTCATGATGACATACAGGCTGGTGAATCCAGTAATACACTGCAACTTTCTGTTACATGAGACAATAATGCCCTCCCCTTCTATCATTTTCTTACATCGTTCTGAGATAAGTTAGTTATTCCTTACCAGTAACTGAAAAAATCCTCAATAATTCAAAAGTCATTTTAACTGAAGTTCTAGAGATTTAAACACAGCTATTTTTTTTTCCACTTCATTGTTGTTCAATTACAGTTGTCTACGGTTTTCTCCCCACCCCTGCCAAACCCCCCTCCCTTCCTTGTTTCCGCCCTCCTCCTGGGTTTTGTCCATGTGTCCTTTATAGGAGTTCCTGAAAACCCTTCTCCTCACTGTGCCCTCCCCTCTTCCACTCCCCTCTGGCTATGGTTAGATTGTTCTCAATGTCAATGTCTCTGCTTATATTTTGTTTGCTTTTTTCTTTTGTTGGATATGTTCCAGTTAAAGGTGAGATCATATGGTATTTGTCCCCTACCACCTGGCTTATTTCACTTAGCATAATGCTCTCCAGTTCCATCCATGCTATTTTTTTAATTCTATCTTTTTACTCTCCTGGAAAAGATTAGTGGTTGCCATGCATTCTTCCTCTAATCTGACATATCCTCATGTGGTTTAAATGTTCGGTGGTTTTCCCTCTGTATCTCATGAATTCTAATAGATTTTAACAATCTCATATTTATTCAAACAAATCTAGCACACACATATCCTTTAAGAGTAGTTCAAGAATAATACAAATATCTGCAACAAATATTATTCATATATTACAGAATAAACAATTCCAAGTCACCCATTTGCTAGGCAGTATTCCTGAGGATTTTGGTTTTGTGAGGCTTTTCTATTGTCCTTGAAGGGAAGGGGCTGGACAAATTATAAAATGCAAAAGTAATCTTTGTAGGGAAATCACCTGACTCAAGAGAAGTTTCCCAAATATATGAGCCAAAGTATATGGTTAGTCTCCAGATTCCTTTCAAGAAAGGCATACATGCACTATTATAATATTTTAATTCCTAAATTTTAAAAAATAAGCTTAAGTAAAACAAAAAATAATGTTTTTTATATACAGTTGTTGCTAGGGAAACATACATGCTAAATATTTGTTAATAATTATTGATTGATCTGGCAACACTGATTAATCTGGCAACAAGAAAAATAACCCAAAATTGAATTTTGTATGCTTATGTTTTCACCGAATTATGCATGTTTTCAATACAAACAATACAATCAGTTCAATCTATGGCTGATTAAAAGCATCATATGAAAGGAAATAACATACATTATATTCATATCCTACTGGTTAAAGACATTTATTCAGAGGCTGTTTATTTTACTGTGTAGAGTTAGAATGACTATTGACTGGCCATTTCTTAAATTTTTTAAAAATATTTTATTTATTTATTTAGAGAGAGGGGAAGAGAGGGAGAAAGAGAAGGAGAGAAACATCAATGTGTGGTTGCCTCACACATGGCCTGCACTGGGGACTTGGCCTGCAACTCAGACATGTGCCCTGACTGGGAATTGAACTGGTGACCCTTTGGTTCACAGCCCAAACTCAATCCACTGAGCTACACCAGCCAGGGCTAAATTTTTTATTTATTTATTTTTTTATTGTTGTTCAGTTACAGTTGTCCCACCTTTTTCCCCATTGCTCTCCCCTGCCCCATTGCACATCCCCACTCAAGCTGTCGCCAACTATTGTCCGTGCCCCTGAGTCTTCTCCTTTATTCCTCTTCCTTGAAAAGCTCCCTAGCAGTACCATCTGGTGGACAGAATTTGTAGTGATTGTATGTCAATGTCTTCTCTAGTCATTTTTACACTTTAAAAAGATATCTGAGCCTGTGTGTGTTTTCTTTAATTTCTCTCTTTTTTAAATCCCTTCACCTTTTTTACCCATCCTAGAAATAGTATGGTGATTACCAGAGAGAAAGGTGGAGTGTAGGGAGGTAGGAGAGGGTGACAGAAAGACATTTCTCTTGGGGTGGTGAACACACAATACAATACACAGATGATGTGTCATAGAATTGTATACCTGAAATCTATATAATTTTATTAACTAATATCATCCTAACAAAGTCAATGAAAACATTTTAAAAATCTGACACTGTG